>JAVJIF010018556.1:0-75335 GCA_038442645.1 Agave tequilana
ATTAAGTACACCATCACAATTGAGAATAATATTTATATTAATATAGTTCTTTTTTTTCATTCTTATCATTAAAAGTTAGTAATAATTATATGAGTTTTGATATAAGAGCTCAAATACGGTGTAAAAGTTTTAGAATATGAAATTTTCAATTCACATTAAGCTTAGAATCTTTTTCTTATTTCTAATTTGGGTAATGGATATTTGAGATTATAATATTAAAGGATGATAATATAATGGTGATTAAAAAATGTAAGAAATGATGGCAATATATTGACCTAACCGAAAAATCGAAAACCAAACCGAACTGAGTTGATTCGGTTCGGTTCGATTACTAAGTCTAATCGGTTCGATTCGGTTTTGTAAAAATTAGGAAAAACCGAACCGAACCGACCAATGCTCACCCCTAGTTCGAACCGCTGGGATTCTCACTGTACCTCGCGTGCGGGAGTTCCGCTGTGCGATTATCTACAAATCTCAGCAAATGTAACGAGTCATCTCTGTAGAATTTGCCACGTGTTCCTCTGCAAGCTGTCGTTATGGCGTTTGGTGTGCGCGCCTTTCAAGTGATCAGTACTCTTGATTTTCGTCCATGACGTGTCAAATGCGTGATAGACCAGTTGGTGGGATTTTTTATAGAAAGTCCCCTTAACTTTTTGATATTTCCGCTGAAGTTCTTTCAGAAAGAAATTGCAACATTTTATATGTGATGTTGATGCCTTCAAGGCACTTACTCTCTTCCCTTATTCTCTCTCATTATATATCTTTATCTCATTCAGAGCTTGAAGAAGAACTCGCCCATTACCACAACAAGAGGTGAACGTTCTTTCTCTGTACCCATCACTCATGTCCCAATTTTTTTCTTTTACGTTTTTGAACTTGTTTTCGACATTGAGGACTAGTAACGATAATTGTTGGGGTCAAGCATTTGGTGTTTGATTTTGCTTCTTAGTTGAGTGGGTGAGTACTTGTGTATCTCTGTTTTCTTTGGAAACCCAAATTATAGTTTATTTTTTACAATGTGGTTCAATAATCTCATATTTTATGCATTATGAGGAAATACCCATTTGAGAAATTTTATGTTTTCTCACTTTTTGGGGCATAGCTTAGTCCTAATATTTTCATGGGAGATGTCAAGCAATTGCAAGGTGTTTTAATTTAGATGAAATGTCAAAATTTACATTCTGGGATTGCATGGACTTGATTATAGAGCTTAATATGTAAGATGGATTTTATTGGTCTTTGCAGTTTTAATACTGTCTTCTCACTGTTCTTGACTTTCGATTCTGATGAAATATCTAAACTTTTTTTTCTTTGTGAAGATGAGTTTTTCTGAAATATATACATATATGGAAGTATATTTTTTCTTTCTTTCATGTTTGTTATTTATGCATGCCAACAAGCTACAAACTCACTTCTATTCTTTATGCTTCTTGATGCAATCTGCACAAAATTTTCTTTTCTTTTCTTTTCTTTTCTTTGTTGTCTAATATTGACTTCAGCTGTCGTTATCTCATGATGAAACTAGACGATTTTTCAGTATTGCATATAAACTGCTTCCGTACTATGCTGACAAATTTCTACAAAACAATCATAGTTTAATGGGCTTTAAATATGTGAGGCAGTGTTTAGTTTTGGTTTCGGGGGTTCACTCCAAATGGTTTTGTACATTTTCCTGTGTAATCATTATCAAATTATTCAGTTAAGGTGGTTTACAAAAGGTTTCCTAATATTTATGTTTTAACATTTTGGATGTTAGCTAGTTTTACAAGCTTTTCAATCTTCTTCTTTGGTTTTGAACAATGTTAGTGAGAGTTGTGTGAATGAAAAGGTACTGGCATCAATGAGTTGTTCTTCTACCTTGAAATTTATTAATTTTTAGGCTTTTGACACAAGTAATTTATATTATGTAGCACTTCCACAGGATAGTAGAAAATTTGTTAAACATTTATAATTATTATTATTCTTAATTTCGGTGCAGGTAAGCCTCTGAAGATTGTAAGAAGGAAATGGATGAGAAACTTCTGTCCCCTATCGTCTCAGATGGAACTGTTCTTGGTATCAAGTTTAGCATCGCAACCTCTGAGGAAATTGTATGTGCAGCTGCCTCTCTCAGACTAATGATCAATTAGTCACCAAACATCATGCTGTCACCAGTTCTTATGATTTTCCTGTTGATTTGTTGAAGTTTATTTACTCAACCTTACTGCTTTTTCTTGCTTGTTGGTGACTGAAAAAAACATTTCATTTAGTGCTCAATGAAAGTTAATGCATATTGTCATGTGCTTTCTTTTCTCCTTTTTCCCTTCTGGTTGATCTGTAGTATTGCAATTTTTACCAAATTTAGGTCGACCGATATCAACAAATGGTCTCTAATATACCCAGTCTTTATTGCAAACAAGACTTCAAGGTTGTATTGACCATATTATTTCATTTTGAGACGTATGTTCTGTTTACTTGCCAGGTCAGCTTCTGTGCATATTAGTTTTACTCTAAAAACTAAAATTCTTTCATATTGCTAGTAAAGCAAGATTTCAAATATCGCCTGATATATCAGCAACATCATATTGGACTTTTGGCAAACTGAGACGGTATCAACCCTATAAAATCGGTCGATATCGCTGATATTAATGGCCATATTGCCGATATTGATGATTTTGATACTATAAACCATCAGCTGAAACCGTTACCGATATTGAGATTTTAAACCTTGTGTAAGAGTCTTCTTACATTTTCTTTGCTGGTCAAGTTAAATTCCTTTTCAAAATTACATTTGACCTTAAAAAGTATCTTTTTGAGGTAAGACTTTAAAAAGTGACTGAATGATATCTCATATAGTATTGTTTAGTTCGACAATTTAACTTGGAATTTGATGTTTGAAGGCCAATCTAAATAAATAGTGGCTCATTTAAAAAATGTAGAAGCTATTGTTGGATTGACTGAAGAAACATCTGAACCTTTGGGAACCTATGTAATCCTGCACTTGTATCATGCTGCTGTTTATGCACCTGATATTTTGTCCAGGTAATACGGTAATATGTGCAAAAGATTATATTTTCTTTCCATCCCTTTTTTCCAACTAAAATAGGTCAAAGATATCTTATTAGCATGATGCCATGAATAGTTTTAGGAATCATTGTTTGAGGGAAATATTTTTAGGAATCATACATAGAACATTCCTCAAATGAACCTATATCGGGCTTATATTAAATAATGCACTCATTAGTGCTTTCCTTTTGGCAGTGTATATATTCCATAAAAGGCTGCCTAGTCTATCATCCGGGCCAGTTGATGAATCCATTCTTCGGTTTGCCATTGGAATGTGGTAAATGTGAATCTCGTGGAACTTCTGAACTTGGAGAATGTGAAGGTGATGAGTTAAACTGCTGATTTCTTTAATATTTGGCACTATGAGCCTGTTTGTTTCGCCGCAAAACGCCGCAAGTCGTAAGTCGTAAAACTTTTTTTTTTATTTTTCCGTTGTTTGTTTCGCTGAAAAACAACTTGCAAAATGCAACTCTTATTTTTCACTTGCAGTTGCTACAGTTAATTTTGTGGTCATGTAAATCTCACTTTTACACTCACATTTTTTACTTACAATTGCTACAGTTTATTTTGTGGTCATGTAAATCCCACTTGTTGTACATTTGCAGTTCAAAACAGTTACTTCATAATCAATATATAATTTAATATTATTAAATATTTAATTTTTTAAAATATTTTTAATAGTGTAATTTCTTATTTAATTATTCTATATTTTTAATTTTTAGTTTTTTTTACTATTTTTAATATTGTTTTTAATATTTAATATTTTACTATTTTAATTAAATATTTTTTAATATTGTTATTTAATACTTTATTATTTTATTAATACTTATACCAATTTTTTAATTTTTTATTTAGAGTTAATATTTTATTAATATACCAATATTATACTTTAATATATAATTACTATATATTTAATATTTATTTTTTAATATAAATAAGTACTTTATTATTGTTATAATATACTTTATTATTATATTAATATTTTACTATGTTAATAATAATTCATTATAATAATAAGTTATTATTAAAATTATAATTATATTTTACTTTGTTAATTTTATATTTTTATAATATTACAATAATATTATAATAATATTTATATTAGAATAATTTTTAAATATTTTTATAATATTATAATATTATAACTATATTTTATTATTTTTATTAAGATTTTTAATATTTATGTTTCAAAGTTTATTAATTTTCTTTATATTTTCTTAAAATTTTATATTATTTATTTAATATTTTAGTAATATTTTACTAATTATAATAATATTTTATTAATATTATTGTTATAAATAAAATATTAAGATTATTAATATTTTATCTCAAATTTATTAATACAATTTAATTTATAATAGCAGATTTAATTTGATAGTATTTATAATATTTAATCACTACTGTTACAGTTAATTTTGTGGTCAACTTTATACTTACACTTTTACATTACCAACCAAACACCGTAAGCACAATATACTTTTTCATTTACATTTTTTGCTTTATCAACCAAATACCGTAAAACACACAATATACTTTCCCATTTACACTTTCACTTTATCAACCAACACTAAACACAATATATTTTTCCTGCTACAGTTCACTTCTCCCATTCTCATTTTACGACTTACGACTTGCGACGTTTTGCGGCGAAACAAACGGGCTCTATAAGTTAAAATTGTCTGAAGATGGCACTAATAGTTTTGACTTGTTGAAGTTTCAGTCATTTTGGTCACATCCAATTGCCAGTACCTGTGTATCATCCTTCCCACATTAGTGACCTGAAAGATCTTCTAAGCTTGGTGTGTCTCAAGTGCATGAGGATAAAGAAGGTAAAGGTATTGAAGCCATAACTACTGAAATTGTGTACATATTTCTCTCTCTAAGTTTTTTGTTGTAACAGTGGGCTTCTAGTGCAAGAGATGACAGGTATAAAGAGATTAAATAGATAGCAATATAAGCTAATAGAAACAAAAAGGACAGCACACCAGTGTTTAACGTAATTCGGTCAATGCGACCTACATCCACGGGAGAAGACAGTAAGAGGAATCCACTAATAAAAAGGGGAGATATAAGATATTATAACTCTAATCTCACTCACCCAAGCCTAATAAATCCAACTCACTAGAACTTAACAAAATGAAGATAAATGGCAAGAGAATGAGAGGATAATATAATATTTAGCAACTATCGTTCTCACTTTCTTGTCTTGAAAGCTCATGCAATGTGATGCCTATTTATAGGCAAAATTTGTAAACCCCTTCATCACTTCACCCTACACATACATTAAAATCATAGGGTGGTCCAATTGATTTTATTATGGTAGCTATGATTTTCATTGGATGGCTATTGATGACTTTTAGGGTGGTTAGAGATTTCATAGGGTGGCTATTGATGACTTTTAGTGTGCTTAGAAATTTCATAGGGTGGCTAATTGATTTTGAGAAAAAGTCTACAAAGATGGCTTGGTTTTGTTTTTATTCATTAAAGGCATATCAACAAATCTCCATCTTTTCTTGAATGTATAACAAATCTCTCCACCTTAACTTGACTGTATCAAGCGTCCTTTAGATTCTTACTGTCTTCTTTAGCCTCGACAGGCTCAACCTTCACCACTTTGAATACCAAGCAATTCGAGACAGTACTCGAACTTGTGCGAAGGTACGGGCTTTGTCATCATATCTGCTGGATTATTCACAGACTTTAATTTCTCAAATAAAGTGTACCTGACATCAATGTGTTTGGCTCTCTCATGATACATCTGGTGCTTCGTCAGATGTATAGCACTATGGCTGTCACAAAATACCGTAGTTACTCCTTTGGTGTAAGCCGAGATCTTTAACCAAGCCTCTTAACCAAATAACTTCTTTTAACCATCTCTGTAACTGCTATATACTCTGCCCTCGTAGTAAGACAAGCAACTGTCAACTGTAAAGTCGCCTTCCAACTAATGGCACTGCCTGAAAGAGTGAAAACATAGCCTGTCAGAGATCTTCTTCTATCCAAATCGCTCGCAAAATCTGAATCCGAATATCCAGCAATTTTGCAATCAGAATTAGTTTCCCTGTCAAAATACAGACCAATATTAGTAGATCCTTTTAAATATCACAAAATCCATTTCACTGCCTGACATGGCCTTTTCCTGGCCTGCCCATATATCGATTTACGCACTAACTACATGTGAAAAGTCTGGTCGAGTGCACACCATAGCATAGATAATGCTTCCAATTGCACTGGCATAAGGAATATGAGACATGTACTTCTCCTCTTTATCAATTTGAGGAGACAAATCTGCTGAAAGAAAATGTGCAGCAAGCGGAGTTTTCACAGCTTTGGCATCATCAATGCCAAATTTCTCTCTAACACCTTCTCGATGTATTTCTTCTGAGATAGGAACAATTTTCCTTCTTACTTATTTCTGTGAATTTTCATTCACAAAATCTTCTCGCTGCTCCCAAATCTTTCGTTTCAAACTCTTATTTGAGTTAGCTTTAAACTTATCAACTTCAGATATGTCTTTAGCTGCAATCAATATGTCATCAACATATAAAAGCAAATATACAAAAGAACTATTCTTAAATTTCTGATGATAAACATAACTATCATATTTACTCTTAGGGGCCTGTTTTGTTAAAAGTGGAAGTGAGGAAGTGGTAATAGTTCCCTTTGAAACTTATGATTGGTTAGTAAGTTTTTTCGGTATTTGAATGTTGTTGGGAAGTGTGATTTGAAAAATATTATCTTTTCCGATGTTTCGATGGTAATGTGGAAGCGGAAGTGAAAAAGTTCACCACAAAGTTGACAACAAAATAATATTAAAATAAAATTAATTAAGAAAAATAAAATGGATTGTAACTAAAATGCAATGAGATTTACATAATCAAAAATTAACTGTTTTGTGCATCAACTTATTACAAATGAGATTTACATGACAACAAAATTAACTGTAGCACTCTGGAAGTGAGAAAATGGTTGTGTAAAGAGAAAAAAAGAAAGGAAAAGGGGTTTTTCTTATTTTTTTTTTCCGATGTTTGGATAGATAGGGAATTGAGGAATCATACATTCCCATTTCCTTACTTCCGCCCACTTCCTTGCAACAAACATGCCTTAGAGTAACCATGCTCAATTATGAAAGTATCAAACCTCAAATACCATTGCCTAGGTGACTGCTTCAAAGTATAAAGCGATTACTTTAATCCACACACATGGTCTTCTTTTCCTTCATAACGAATCCTTCTGGTTGATGCATAAAGATTTGCTCTTCAAGCTCGCCATGAAGAAATGCTGTTTTCACATCAGCTCAAGTTGCTGCAATCGAAAATGTCAAGCAGATCGATCAGCAATCATGGCTAGGAACACGCGAATAGAGGTGTGCTTCACAACTGGAGAGAATACTTCATTGAAGTCGTCGCCCTCTGTCTAACTATAGCGTTTGGCTACCAAGCGTGCTTTATATCTTATAGACTCAGCGTTAGGAATTCCTTCTTTATTCTTAAAGACCCATTTGCAGCCAACAATTTTCTTTCCTCTGGGCGACATCACTAGTTTTCATGTTTGGTTCTTGTGAAGAGATTCCATCTCTTCAGTCATAATAACAGTCCATTCTGCAGCTTCATCAGAACTGATAGTCTCATTGTAGGTGAAAGACTCTGGAATCTCAATAGACTTTATCACACTTAGAGCATAAGCGATCATATCTTCATCGGCGTATCGCTTAGGTGGACGGATCTGCCTTCTTACTTTCCCGGTGGTAATACTGTACTGTTGCTCTTGGCTGAAGATGATCCCTGACAGTTATAACAGAAACACAAGTTTCGCGGTAGACGCGGACCTTGCATTGTTTGTTGTAGACGCGGACGTCTCAGTCAGAACGCGGAGTTGCTCAGACCCGCGCTTGAAGTGGGACACGGAGTTATTCAGACCCGCATTTGAAGTAAGACGCGAGGTTGCTCAAACCGGCGTGAGACGCGGAGTTACTCAGACCCGCGTTTGAAGTAAGATACGAGGTTGCGCAGACTCGCGTCTGAAGTCCGCGTTTTTCTCTGGACGCAAAGTCCGCGTTTTAGTCGAAACTCGACCTTCGCGTTGAAGTGAGGTTGCGTCTGATGACTTGTCCTTAGTGATTTTAGATTGCCTACACCCCTAAGAGGTTATTTATAGACCATAGAATTCTCCTAGTTCTAAACAAACTCCATCAATACGAATATCACCATCTCAAAATGAAGAAGCTCAAATTCAACTCGGACTCAAAACAGATCCAGAAAAGGAAATTGCCAGATCCGACATTAGTCGACTAGGCCAGGGCATTAGTCGACTAATACATAGTATTAGTCGATTAGTCCCAGATCCTAGTTGACTACTCTGACAAATCCTGAGAACCCCCTCTCTGTTGGCAGGTCGAGTCGACTATACAATGTATTAGTTGACTAATCCAGGTGATTAGTCGACTATACACCTGTATTAGTCGACTGCTCTGTGCACAGATTCTTGGACATATCCATTCATTGATCTTTGAGTTTTCGTGTACCTTCACGACGTATTCAAGTCATAATCCTAACACTTATAGTGTCAGCCGTGTCAATATGGAGCCAGTTCATTGATATTTTCTAGTTATTAACCTATGTCTGTAAATTTTGATTGTCTTTTCCTTATAGTTTTTCTCACTTGCATCATGTACAGTTTGGAATTTGCTTTGGTTCTTTCTGGCATGTAATCCATTGATAAATTTTGTAGGTGATTCTTGAGTAGATACTGTTGATATTGTTTGGACTAGTCCACATGCTACTTCTTGGGTCAGACATTCAATCAGAACTTCACAAGGTGAATTAGCCCTAGAAGTTATTGTCCAGAAAGGTTCTGCTCGACAAAACGGTGATGCCTGGAGGACCGTTGTAGATGCCTGTTTAACAGTGATGCACCTTATAGATACTACACGTTCTATTCCTTATGGCATTCAACCAATCAAAGAATGTTTTGACATCTCTTTTGCCTTTTGATCAATCTGTTCAGGTGATCTTGACATCCTATGTGATCTATTTAAGACAAAGCATCATAAACAGACAAAAATAATTACTTGTGAATCAGATTAAAGTTTCCTTGTAGCTTTCACATCAGTCAGAACGTAGTTCATCATATTAACCATATAATTCCCCCACTTTAAAAACTTGAAACACATGCTATATATGGATATTGGGATTATTTATGGTGACCAACATACATAACTATATATCAAAATGTGCATCATTTGTTACATTCAAGATTAGATTTCATTCCTCCTTTTCTTTAACTTCTGTTCACCATATTTTCTGTTTGTTTTATATGAGTTTTGACTGGTTGGCTACTTTGCAGCGCCTGTCAAAGTGCATCAAGATGGTTTCGAAAGGTGTAATTAAGGAACATCTTATAGTTGTGTAGGAAATGGCATGACCAGTACTGGAAACATATTGGCTTTAACACTGGTGGCTTCAAAGCTTTCCTTAGGTCTCACAAAATCCAATTACCTTCCACAGAAGCAACGTTATCTGTAAGTAATATTTTAACAGTTTGTTGTTAGTCTATGCTCTTTTAATACACTGTTTGTGTTGGATCAGAGTACTGACATGTTCTCTTTGACAGACACCAATGAAGAGTTTCGACAAAGCCGCAGAGAAATGCCATACAGATTCATTAGGAAGCGTCTCTTTCTTGTTCTTGGGGGAAGCATGTTGCAGCAGGTACTGGGGCTCCTTTTGAAGTCATGTGGGGCCAAAAACATCAGGTTCGTTTATCGTCAAGATTGGTAGACAGTATACTGATCGTATTGTTTTATAGATGTCTTATTTGTATGTCGTAAACATTCTTAGCTAGCAGCCTTTGGTTTCTTTGTCGTTGAAGTCTTCAACTCTAAGCCTGATGTCAATCATCTTCTGTAGGTGGCTAGTAATGGAGATGTTGGGAAGGACGTATATGACCTCTTGGCATGGGTACAGAAACCTCTGGAAACGGAGTTAACTGGCGCAGGCTTGGGAGGTGATGTTGGCCACTTTTTGGATGTAATCCAAGATGATGAGATGCCCTTATCACCGGAGCCGAATATTTCCTATGAGATACCTACCTTCGAAGACTATACTGAAGCTATAGGTGCAGAGATAAGTCGGACAGCTGGCCAGTGTGGGGGAGTGAAGACAGGCCTGTAGTTAAGTTACACAACCATCAAGGACATGGAAGCAGAGACCAACCTGCTGCAGATACCAGTGAATTTCTAACAAGGTCTCGATTCAGTTTCTTCTAATGGCATGGAAGTACAAAAGAATCCAGTATGGACAGCCAATAGACCTGTGGTTGAAAACTCTTCAGGATGGAAGGGAAATTGGGAAAAGCAGGCACAGCGAGTGAAAGAGACTGATTCCAGACTGAGAGGAAACAGGAAACAAGTCAGGATGGTATGAAAGAATGAAATCAACCCGTGGTCAACTATAATCCCTGATTTCACAGGCAATCAAATACAGGAAATCAAGCAAAGAGACCTGAGTCTAGATGGAGACAGAAAATGAGGAACAAGTCATCAGGGTCACCTGGGAAACCTCTAGTTCATAGTTCTTCAGGATGGTGTCGAAACACTGAAAACAATGCAGGAAATGAGGTGGAAGGGAACACAAAGGAAAGCAGGAATGGAAATCCCAAGGCCTGGGTTCATTGAGTTTCGCTGATCACAGAGGCCAGATAAACAATTTTCCAAGACCTGCTGGCAGACCAAATGGTAGAGGGTGGAGACAAGAAGAATCCTTTACAATTGAGGAGGAAAAAGTTTTCACTGATGTCGGACCAGTCATGAACTCCATAAAGAAGATTCTTTGTGAATCCAGGTATCTTTTTGGATATGTAGTTCTTGTTAATCTCACATTAAGTGGCCCACTAACCTTTGGGTTTTTAATTGGATTCCATAATTATAACCTAACTGATATTGTGTATGCCCAAATATAAAGGTTACATTGTATAAGGTTAATAATATTATATGGGATAGAAAGGGCCATGATGGGTGGTTTTATCACATATAGTTACTTGCAATTGTAGACCCTCATCTCTCCTCCATATAGGAAAACAAACTCTTCCCCTTTTTGTGGTGCCATCAATTATTCAGTTTTTTTTGGGGTTTGTGAAAAGAGAAGGAGACAGAGAGAAGAAGGAGTTCTACAGATTAGGGTTTGCAAGGATCAAGAAAGGGACTGAGATTTTCATCAATCCTTCACATGGCTTCAGGTATGTATATGCATTTGTATATTTCTTCTTCTTGAGATGTATATTGATTCTAGATCCATGATAGATGATTTAATTATCATGAAGTTTATTTAAGTTTTAATCTAACATTTGGTATCAGAGCTTCGTTTTAGAATCAATACATCTCAGAATTAAAATTATGGACAATTCCTGTTGAGACCTAAAATTCATAAATTAGGGTTTTTTTTTTTTGATTAATTGTTTCAAAATGAAATTTTGATCTTTTAACTGTAGAATTTTTTAAAAGAGGTTTTGTCTAATTGTTTCAAAATAAAATTCTATTCATATTCCTCTGATTATGCAAATCTGGGATCAAAATTAGTATTAGAAAGCCTAATTTTTCCTTAAAATTTGGCTTCAGTCGATTAAACAAAACCACATGTCGATAACTGTTTCATCGACTGTTAGTCGACTTGCCCATAATACTAGTCGACTAGGTCTATTTCCAGAATATTAGTAACTCTCTCGTTTCACTTCAGGAGTCGGCTTGATCTTTTAGGTAGTCGACTAATAATAAGTATAGTCGACTTATTCCCTTACTATAGTCAACTAACAGGTTGACCCGAGAGATGTGTGGTTCTCTGTTTCTCTATTAGTCGACTAGCTCTTCATTTATAGTCGACTTACTTTGCCCTAGTCGACTAGACCTAAATTATATAGTCGACTTGACTTGACCCTAGTCGACTGGGATTTCCTTTATAGTCGACTTGACTTGCCACAAGTCGACTAGTACTACTACTTTGACCAGTCGACTAATGTTTGTTTATTTCAATCATAAATATATGTTACACATTTAATGTTATTGTGTTAATATTGATTGAATTGGTCAAGTGATAATATTGGAGTATTATAGAATAACTCAAATAAAAGGTTAGAGAATATTATTGGTTAATTTTATATTCATACGGTTTATTGATTTAGTAGTTGCCAAAGTGACCTACATTAGTAAGCCTTATGAATATACAACTACATAAAAGATTTGTCACCAAAGGTGACATTAAAGTCAATAATATTCTCGGTGGCGGTTCTAGTTAGGAGATTGGGACTGGCCCAAAGGAAAGTCTCTTTCAAATAATTATGAACCGGGTAGGGTAATGTGATTTATGCAACTTAGTGGTGTAGAATTGGATACCCAAAGGTAACATGACTTACTGTCTAAGTGGCATAAATTATATTAGACCTACATAGGTGATAAAAGGTCTCACATGTAGAGTGAACACTGGATATGCTTAGGTTTCGCCCAAAGGAGAAATCAAAGTGATATCAATAGTTCATCTTAATTAAATTTAATGTTTTTTGTATTGATTCGAGGCCTTAATGTGAGCATTGTCCTATTTTATTTCAGTGAGCGTTCCTACTTCCCTTCACTCTCATGCATCTAGCATTCCAGCTTGAATGGTACAAACTTTTCTGAATGGTTTGAACATGTCCAATTCACACTGGGTGTACTGGATCTTGACATGGCTCTTTTAGTTGAGAAACCTGAGGAAATCACTGCTGAAAGTACAGCAGATCAGGTCAGTCATGCTAAAGCCTGGAAAGGTCGAACAGACTCAGTCTTATGTTCATTAAAATGACCATTGCCAACAACATCAAAACTTCACTCCCTCAGACTGCTAACGCTTCAGAACTTTAACTGCTGTAAAGACCGGTTTAAATCTGCTGATAAGTCATTAGCTGGCACACTTATGGCTGAGTTAACTACCATGAAATATGATGGTAGTAGAGGAGTCCAACAACATATCCTCAATATGACTGATAAAGCTGCAAAGTTAGGAACACTGAGAATGAAAGTAGATGAATCTTTCTTGGTACAGTTCATCCTCAACTCACTTCCTCCTCAATTCGGACCATTCAAGATTCACTATAATACTCATAAGGATAAGTGGAATCTGAATGAGCTGACTAATATGTGTATTCAAGAGGAAGTGAGACTGAGGCAAGAAGGACATCACTCGGTGTTAGCAGTAACTCAAGGAGCCATACATAAGAAAGGAAAGTATGGAAGAGGTAAGAGGTTTCCACCAAAGAAAGGGAATGAACCTGGGGAAAGTAGCCAGGGTCATGGAAAGACTTTCACTGTCAAATGCTACTTTTGTGACAGAAAAGGACATGTGAAGAAGGATTGCAACAAGAGAAAGGCTTGGTTCGAAAGAAAGGTATGAATCTTTCTTTTGTATGTTATGAATCAAATCTTACTGAAGTTCCTTCTAATACTTGGTGGATTGACTCTGGAGCCACAACTCACATAACTAATTCAATGCAGGGATTCCTTACAACCAGGAAACCGAAGGAAAGTGAAAGATTTGTCTTTATGGGGAACCGTCTCAAAGTGGAGGTCGAGTATGTTGGAACTTATCGACTACTCTTAGACGGGTCATCAGATGGATCTTGTAAACACTTTTTATGTACCTTCGATTTCTAGGAATTTAATGTCTTTATCCAAATTAGATGTTGTGGATATTCAGTTTTATTTGGTTGTGAAAAACTCAATTTGATGTTTAATTCAATTTCAGTTGGATATGAAATTTTATGTGATGGTTTGTATAAAATTTCCTTGAATTATGAGTTTGCACAATCTCTTTTAACCCTGCATTCAAATGTTGGTTCTAAACGTGGCTTAGTTGATGAAAAATCTTCTATCTTGTGGCATAGACGACTGGGGCATATCTCCAGGGATAGAATTGAAAGATTAGTGAAGAATGGGATTTTGGATAACCTAGACTTCACTGATTTTGGTGTGTGTGTGGATTGCATAAAAGGAAAGCAAAGCAAACACACCAAGAAAGTGTTGGCCCAAAGGCCTATCGCCCTAGTTTTGATGATGATCAACTCATGAAGTTATATTTACTAATGATCTTGTGCTAATTAGTGACAGATTCATGATCAAGATCTTAGTAGGTGCAAAGCTCAACAAAGGTTAAAAGATCAAGATTTGGAGCTTGCATGTTGTGATCCAAGGAGCTTTGGATCAAGCTTGGACCAAGTCAAGATGATGTGAAGCTTCAAGTGAAGACTTCAAGAAGTTGAAGACTTGGGTCTAGGTATAGAATTTGTATTTTTGTTTTAGTAAAAATGTAAAGGATAGATAGTTGGTGGATTGCTCAAGTTATATCACACATACACACTCTTGATAGAACTCTTGATTTAAATTGCTTTCATAAAAGATTTCTTTTTAGAAAAGAATTTTTATTTAGTAAAAGATTTTCTTTGAGACAAAATATAAAACTTTGGGTTTTGGTATTTCTATCATATATATATCTTTTCAAATCAAAATCATGATTAGTGCTTTATGTCAAAAATATAGATATTCCATATTGATTGTGTAGTGGATCATATCCATACACACCATGCTTTTAAATGAACTCAAATATCTTGTTTTTGTATTTGATAAAGATTTAGAAAAACAAGTTTTGGAAAAACATGTTTTGGAAAAATACATTTTAGTTATTGAGCTAATATTTCCAAGTTACAAAATAGACCAAAACATCTATAACATGTCTTGATTTTGTGCAAGCATGTTTGTTCTTTCAAGTATATTGGTAAAACTATTTTTGTAGAATTTCTATGTATTTTTAGGATTTTATAAAAGATTTTTAAATCCTGTTTTCTGACCTGGAGACTGGCTGACAGGCCAAACCGGTCGAACGGTCCGGTCGACCGATGTGCACAGCCCTGTGCACGTTGTCAGCACAGTGGCCGGTCGACCGGGTCGGTCGACCGACCAAGAGAGTTTGCTCTCTGGAAATGTCCAGTCGACCGATAGGTCGACCGACAGTTCATTCCAGGTTATCGGTCGACCGAGCCGGTCGACCGGTGGCTGCAACGGTCAGAAAAATGACCGTTGGCCGGTCGACCGGCGGTCGACCGACAGCACTGACAGAACCCCAACGGCTCTATTTTCTGGCAGCCTATAAAAAGGGGTTTTGTCAATTGTTTTGAGGTTAAGATTTTTGAGACTTCTTGAGCAGTTTTTCTGATACTTTTAGAAGAGTTTCTCTACAAGATTTTAGTGCAAATACTTCCAATCAAAGGAAGAGTTTTTATCAAGAGAGTGTTAAGTGATTCTTTGAGTTTTTCACCATAGTCGTTCCTTGCTTTTCTCACACCACACTTGAGCTTTCGATTGCTAGATATTCCTATAGGTGTGTTGTAGTGAGAGTGCTCTTTAGGTGATCAAGTGTTGTGATCATCAAAGAGATCCTTTCTTTGTATTTGAGGAGACGGGCAAGTGTGCTCGTTGTTGGTGGCTAGAGTTCGGTTGTGAACTCTTGGTGGTTCGAGGTACGGCCTCGGCGAGCTTAAGGAGCTTGCGTGTGTACGGGACTTGGGAGTCCGAGGGTTTGTAGGTGTACGGCACCGAGGAGAGATCCATTGGGATCTTGCATAGTGGAAACCCTTCGTGTGTCGAAGGCGGGGATGTAGAGCAAGTGTGCTCGAACCTCGAAACAAACCCTTTGTGTTTGCGATTGCTTACTCTTCCCTCTCTCTCTCTTTGTCTCTATTTTATATCTTGCATTCAATTTATTGTGTTCATCTTATATATGCATGATATATTCCCTTGTGCTCATAATTGATATACATACTTGCTTGGGATTGTTGTTAACACTAGTATTCAACCAGAGAGCCAACGCGGCACCTCAACCCATTCAAGGGGAATCTAGAGGAGCTTGTCCAGAGCCTCGCAAGGGAATTCGGCAACACTCTTGTGTTATACATAAGTGTTTAAATTAAAAGAAAGTTTAATTTGGTCAACTTAGTTTTAATTCCGCATTATTTGTTCATTAGTGACCATTAGATTAGCCATCACCTATTCACCCCCCTCTACGTGATCTTACAATTGGTATCAGAGCAATTTAAATTGGTATCAGAGCTAGTGCTCTTGATAAGGGTCTAACAACCTAAGAGTTAAGATCCTACATTTTGGCTAATCACAATATTTTTGTACACACACCTCCTCACCATGGACTTTATGTCACCACCCACCTTTGATATTCTTAACATCCACATTTGGAAAGTTAAGATGTCATTATTCCTCAAAGCCCTAGGTTATAATGTATATCTTGCCACTACTAATAATGCTTATTGTATAGATGGTAAGAATCTTGAGGCTAATACAAAAGCCCTACATGCTTTAAAGAGTACCCTAAATGATGATTATTTATGTAGGGTTGCTAATATTGATATGGCTTTTGTAGTATGGAACACCCTCATCTCCCTTGGCGAAAATGAACAATACTATGCGGGGAGCGATTCGGATGTTGGAAGCGACACCTCCAACAAGTGCTACATGGTCCAAGGGAATGACCCCCTTGAGGTAAATACCGAATCCGATGATGAGGATGCTAGTATGTCATATGATGAGCTAAATTCTTTATGCCAATTATTGCTTGAAAGATATGACATAATTAAGAAAGAAAATAAAATTTTGAAAAAGGACATTGCGTGCATGATAATGAACATGATTCATGTAGAGATAACATTGCATGTTTAGAAAAAGATAACAAGATTTTGAAAAAGAAATTTGATTGCATGCTTAATGAAAATGATTCACTTAGAAATAAAATGGCATGCTTAGAAAAGGAAAATAAAGATTTGAAAAATGAAAATGTTTCCCTCATGTCTAAATTAAATGATTTGTGTAAAGGGAACACTATTTTGAAGGATAAGATAGCTATGGTAGAAAAACAAAAGAAAATATTTTTCAAGAAAATATCACTTTGAAAAGAAAATTTATTGAAAAAGAAAAAGATAATGTTTGTAAAAAGAAAAAGAAAAATGATTCTTCATCTCATCATGCTTTTCATGCCACATCTAATGAGATTAAGAATATGAAAATAAATTGATAATTTGAGCTCTAATTTGAGCACATGTGCATTCAATCATTCTAAGTTGGAATCTTTGTTTCAAAAGAAACAAGTTCCCCATGCTCATGCACATCATCATACTCATCATGCTCATGCTTATGGTGCACATCACGATCACAATCACACTCATAAGCATCATGCTAAGGTGTACATTTGTACACATTGCGGTCGCAAAGGCCATCTAGCAAGATATTGTTTTGATAAGAAACCATATTTATATTTTGCTAAGTATAATAGATTTTGGGTTCCTTACAACAATGCTAACCCCAAAGGACCCAAGAAAACATGGGTACCAAAACCCCCACCCTTTGATTTTGATATAGGTGGAGGCTCTCACAAAACGTGAGAGGATTGGTGCCTTGGTAGCGAATGCAATGAACATGATGGACAAACTTTTGGATGCATTGCTATCAAGGAATTTTGGTGGAAAAGACCACCATACTTGGAGCTTTGTAGTTGGTAACAACTTCTAAACTCCTATTTTTATGTACATGCTTTATACTTTTGTCATATTCATAGCATGTCATGATTTTGTTGTTGTTGTGCTTCATGTGGTATTTACATGCTTGGATGTAGAATTTGTCAAACTTGCATTTATACATGTACACATAGTGAATTACAATTGACTCATATATGATTGAACTTCATGCTCACTTGTATCCACTCTATGCATGTGTATAATCTAGTTTTGATGATTCTCTTTTATACATGTTTTTTGCCAATTTTTTTTGTGTGATTTACTTCATGTATATGCATGCTTAATTCAAATCTAATAAATATACATGTATACACCCGTGAGTCTCTTGCCTTCATGCAAACTTTTAATAGACTCTTTTATTTTTGGGATATGTATGCATATTGTTAGATTTGTATAAACCATACATATACCATGAAAATTGTTGATTTTAGTGAAAAATGATTTTTCATGATTTGTTGTTAAAAATTTGACTTATGATCGTTTTGGGCTTCAATGACTATTTTTCATGTAGACACTATTTACATAACCTTTGAACACTCTATCTTTAAGAAAATATATAATTTGGAGCTTTATGGAATATGAGTGCTTGAACTTTTATGTATTTAGTAGTATTCATGAAATACATATGATCTTATTTTTTTTAAGGATCTTTAACTAGTTTGTCAAAAATCCATTTAAACTAGTTATCTATTCTTCAAGTATTGCACATGATTCTATTTTTATGGATAAATTCTTTTGTGATTTCAAAATTTGATGCTTCATTGTATTGAATATTAGTTTAGATGTTAGTATTTGTCAACACTTGGATTTATACTTGTACACCTTATGGACCACAAATAAATCTATATATGATTGGGTTGAATGCTTATTTGTGCCTATTAGATGTACTAGTATAGCCTTATGTTGATGATCATTACATTCTTAAACTTGTATTCCCATTTGGATTTATGTTATGATCATGTGATTTCATTTCATGTATATGGTTATTTTGCCAAAACATTAAGATATACATGGATACCTCTTGAGTCATTTATCTTTCATGCAAATCTATATATATGGACTCAATTGTGTTAGAGATATGTATGTATGCTTCTTGTATTGACAAAAACATACATATATTATGAAACATTTTTTAATAAAATTTTTTTTTGATTTTCAAGGTTTTAAAAGTTATGATAATTCAAAATTTATGATTTGAAGGAATATTGAGTTTTATTGTAATTTTCATGATGCCACGCTTCACATAACATTAGTACACTCACATCTCTTGAAAACATTAATGGACTTTATGGATTAGAGTGTTTTTAGTGCCTTGTGTTTCATTGATCTTTCATGAAAAACTTTTTAACTTATTCCTTGATGGAAGGATCTCGTACTAGTTCTTAAAACAAGTTCATTTAACTAGTTCGAATTCTTCATATGGTAGATTATATGATGTATACACTTATGCTTACTTTTCTATTGGTATCATTGGTTATTTGCAATTGGTATCAATATGACTTCATGTTGTGTATATCCATATTTTGATTGTATGTATGAATGCCTTTAAATTATATCAATTTCTATTGGTATTATCTTGTCATACATATATGTTATCTATTTGTGCTTATTTTACAAGTGGTATTTCCTTTAAAGCACAAAGATTGTTGATGCTAAGCTTAATTAGATTTCAAATTGGTATTTCATAATAAGCTTATGCATTGTGTTTTGAAATTGGTATCAAAAATTCAAATTTTTGATTTGTATTGTCTATATGCAAGGAGAGCTTAACATCTCTTCCATATGTAGATTCATGTTGAGTATATTATAATTTGAGGAGCTTGACAACTCTTCTTTTCATGATATACGTGTGTAGGAGGAGCTTCACATCTCCTCTTATGCATGACATATTATACGTTATGTGAATTAGGGCTTGTCATCCCTCTTTCATGTAATGTATATGTGTCGGGAAGCTAACTTAACGTCTTCCTCTTCATGAATTTATATCGCATATAAATTTTACTGATTGATTTGTATTTACCCCTCCTTGATCTCTTTGTTTTTAACAAAAGGGGGGAGAAAATTTGTTTGATGTATTTTTACTTTGAACCCTTTGTTGATGAATGACAAAAAGGGGGAGAAGTATTTGAGATTGTATTGTATATGCATGTTTTCATTGCTTAAGGGGGAGAAGTATTTGTCTTTCTCACTTATTATGCATATATGTTATATTTTGCAATTAGGAGCAAAAGATTTGATTTATGATTTGATTTATATGATTGCATCTCCTACATTGCATACATGTCATGTGCTTTTATTGCCATATCTATTATTTATTTGGTATGTATGAGTTAAGGGGGAGCTTCTTTGAAGCTTTACTTTAATCCATGCATATATAACTCCATGAGTTTTGTCATCATCAAAAGGGGGAGATTGTTGGCCCAAAGGCCTATCGCCCTAGTTTTGATGATGATCAACTCATGAAGTTATATTTACTAATGATCTTGTGCTAATTAGTGACAGATTCATGATCAAGATCTTAGTAGGTGCAAAGCTCAACAAAGGTTAAAAGATCAAGATTTGGAGCTTGCATGTTGTGATCCAAGGAGCTTTGGATCAAGCTTGGACCAAGTCAAGATGATGTGAAGCTTCAAGTGAAGACTTCAAGAAGTTGAAGACTTGGGTCTAGGTATAGAATTTGTATTTTTGTTTTAGTAAAAATGTAAAGGATAGATAGTTGGTGGATTGCTCAAGTTATATCACACATACACACTCTTGATAGAACTCTTGATTTAAATTGCTTTCATAAAAGATTTCTTTTTAGAAAAGAATTTTTATCTAGTAAAAGATTTTCTTTGAGACAAAATATAAAAACTTTGGGTTTTGGTATTTCTATCATATATATATCTTTTCAAACCAAAATCATGATTAGTGCTTTATGTCAAAAACATAGATATTCCATATTGATTGTGTAGTGGATCATATCCATACACACCATGCTTTTAAATGAACTCAAATATCTTGTTTTTGTATTTGATAAAGATTTAGAAAAACAAGTTTTGAAAAAACATGTTTTGGAAAAATACATTTTAGTTATTGAGCTAATATTTCCAAGTTACAAAAATAGACCAAAACATCTATAACATGTCTTGATTTTGTGCAAGCATGTTTGTTCTTTCAAGTATATTGGTAAAACTATTTTTGTAGAATTTCTATGTATTTTTTAGGATTTTATAAAAGATTTTTAAATCCTGTTTTCTGACCTGGAGACTGGCTGACAGGCCAAACCGGTCGACCAGTCCGGTCGACCGATGTGCACAGCCCTGTGCACGTTGTCAGCACAGTGGCCGGTCGACCGGGTCGGTCGACCGACCAAGAGAGTTTGCTCTCTGGAAATGTCCAGTCGACCGATAGGTCGACCGACAGTTCATTCCAGGTTATCGGTCGACCGAGCCGGTCGACCGGTGGCTGCAACGGTCAAAAAAATGACCGTTGGCCGGTCGACCGGCGTCGACCGACAGCACTGACAGAACCCCAACGGCTCTATTTTCTGGCAGCCTATAAAAAGGGTTTTGTCAATTGTTTTGAGGTTAAGATTTTTGAGACTTCTTGAGCAGTTTTTCTGATACTTTTAGAAGAGTTTCTCTACAAGATTTTAGTGCAAATACTTCCAATCAAAAGGAAGAGTTTTTATCAAGAGAGTGTTAAGTGATTCTTTGAGTTTTTCACCATAGTCTTTCCTTGCTTTTCTCACACCACACTTGAGCTTTCCATTGCTAGATATTCCTATAGGTGTGTTGTAGTGAGAGTACTCTTTAGGTGATCAAGTGTTGTGATCATCAAAGAGATCCTTTCTTTGTATTTGAGGAGACGGGCAAGTGTGCTCGTTGTTGGTGGCTAGAGTTCGGTTGTGAACTCTTGGTGGTTCGAGGTACGGCCTCGGCGAGCTTAAGGAGCTTGCGTGTGTACGAGACTTGGGAGTCCGAGGGTTTGTAGGTGTACGGCACCGAGGAGAGATCCATTGGGATCTTGCATAGTGGAAACCCTTCGTGTGTCGAAGGCGGGGATGTAGAGCAAGTGTGCTCGAACCTCGAAACAAACCCTTTGTGTTTGCGATTGCTTACTCTTCCCCTCTCTCTCTCTTTGTCTCTATTTTATATCTTGCATTCAATTTATTGTGTTCATCTTATATATGCATGATATATTCCCTTGTGCTCATAATTGATATACATACTTGCTTGGGATTGTTGTTAACACTAGTATTCAACCAAGAGAGCCAACGCGGCACCTCAACCCATTCAAGGGGAATTTAGAGGAGCTTGTCCAGAGCCTCGCAAGGGAATTCGGCAACACTCTTGTGTTATACATAATGTTTAAATTAAAAGAAAGTTTAATTTGGTCAACTTAGTTTTAATTCCGCATTATTTGTTCATTAGTGACCATTAGATTAGCCATCACCTATTCACCCCCCCTCTACGTGATCTTACAATTGGTATCAGAGCAATTTACAGAAAGGTGCCACAAGAAGCAAAGAGCTTCTTGAGATTATTCATACAGACATTTGCGGACCACTCTCCATTCCATGTTTTACAGGAGAGAGATACTTTATCACCTTTATAGATGATCTGTCTCGTTATGGTTATGTATATCTAATTCATGAAAAGTCTCAGGCTGTTGACATCCTTGAGGTGTTCATTACAGAAGTCGAGAGACAATTAGATAGAAAAGTTAAAAACATGAGATCAGACCGAGGTGGTGAGTATTATGGAAGATATGATGAGTCAGGACAGAATCCTGGCCCATTTGCCAAATTTCTAGAAAAGCATGATATTTGTGCTCAATACACAATGCCAGGTACGCCTCAGCAGAATGGAGTTGCTGAAAGGCGAAACCGGACACTTATGGATATGGTTAGGAGCATGATGAGCTTCTCTAATGTACCTGATTCATTGTGGAATGAAGCCTTAAAGACTGCTATGTATATCTTGAACAGGGTTCCTAGTAAGGCAGTCTCAACAACTCCTTTCGAGTTGTGGACTGGTAGGAAATCTAGTTTAAGACATTTACATGTTTGGGGTTGTCCAGCAGAGGCTAGAATATATAATTCACAAGAAAAGAATTTAGACTCCAGGACCATATCTGGGTATTTCATTGGTTATCCAGATAAGTCTAAAGGGTACAAATTCTATTGACCTAACCATAGTACCAGAATTGTTGAAACTGGTAATGCCAGATTCCTTGAGAATGGTGAAATTAGTGGGAGTGATGAACCTAGAAAGGTAGATCTTGAAGTGATGAGGGTAAATATCCCAATACCCTTTTCTTCAAGAGAAATTGTTGTCCCTCAGCTTGATCATCAAGCTGAGTCACCAGAACAACATAATGATAATGGTTCACCACTTCATGAGGATATCGCCATTGAAAATGTTGTAGAACCACCACAACCGGCAGCTTTGAGGAGATCTCAAAGGGAAAGAAGATCTGCCATTTCAGATGATTATGTGGTGTATCTATAGGAATCTGATTTCGATATTGGGATTAATAAAGATCCAGTTTCATTTTCACAAGCCATTGAAAGTAACGATTCTAGCAAATGGATTGATGCTATGAATGATGAGTTGAAATCTCTGGACCAAAACAAAGTCTGGGATCTCATCGAATTGCCTAGCAACTGTGAGAAAGTCGAGTGTAAATGGGTCTTTAAGACCAAGCGCGACTCCAAAGGCAATATCGAACGATATAAAGCCAGACTTGTGGCTAAAGGTTTCACTCAGAAAGAAGGCATTGATTATAAAGAAACCTTCTCTCTAGTATCAAAGAAGGATTCTTTTAGAATCATTATGGCCCTTGTAGCTCATTATGACTTAGAGTTACATCAAATGGATGTGAAAACAGCTTTTCTGAATGAAAATTTGGATGAGAAAATTTACATGGAGCAACCTGAAGGGTTCGCAAAGAAAGAAAAAGAACACTTGGCTTGCAAATTAAAGAAATCCATCTACGGACTGAAACAAGCTTCCAGGCAATGGTATATAACGTTTAATGATACCATTACCTCATTCGGATTTACAGAAAACACTGCTGATCAGTGTATATATCTGAAGATCAGTGGGAGCAAGTTTATCTTTTTGGCTCTGTATGTGGATAATATTTTGTTAGCCAGTAGTGATATTGGTTTGCTGTATGAAACTAAAGACTATCTTACCAAGAACTTTAAGATGGTTGATATGGGTGAGGCAGCTTATGTCATTGGCATAGAGATCTTCAGGGATAGATCTCGAGGATTGCTAGGACTGTCTCAGAAAGGTTATATCAATCGAGTCTTGGAAAGATTTCATATGGAACTTTGCTCAGCCAGTTGTGCACCCATCATGAAGGGTGACAAATTAAGTGGGAGTCAGTGTCCAAGAAATGACTTAGAAAAGGAACAAATGCAGAAAGTTCCGTATGCGTCAGCAGTTGGGAGCTTGATGTATGCACATACTTGTACCAGGCCAGATATCAGCTTTGCTGTTGGAATGTTAGGAAGATACCAGAGTAATCCAGGAATGGAGCATTAGAAATTGGCAAAGAAAGTGATGCGGTATCTTCAAGGGACGAAGGATCATATGCTCACATATAGGAGATCAGATCAATTAGAAGTGATCGGTTATTCGGATTCAGATTGCTGGTTGCCCAGATAGCAGAAAGTCTACCTCAGGCTTTATATTCATGCTAGCAGGTGGGGCAATCTCGTGGAAGAGTGTAAAGCAGTCTATCACTGCTTCATCCACGATGGAGGCTGAGTTTATAGCATGTTTTGAGGCCACGCATCATGCATTATGGTTACGTAATTTCATCTCAGCACTTGGTGTAGTTGATTCTATTGCCAGGCCGCTGAAGATGTTTTGTGATAATACAGCAGCTGTTTTCTTCTCTAAGAATGGAAAGTACTCTAGTGGTTTCAGACACATGGAACTTAAGTACTTAGTCGTTAGAGAAAGAGTTCAGAAACAACGGGTGTCAATTGAGAATATAAGTACCACTCTAATGGTTGCTGATCCATTGACCAAGGGATTACCTCCAAAGACATTCAAAGAACATGTTATTAGAATGGGTCTTTTGAGTAATCTGTAATGTATGTTTTGGTGCTTATGTAATTGACATTATTGCGCAATAAAAATTTGTTTCTGTATTTCCTGTTATCCAACTATGTGTGCACATATTATGTATGGATGTTTGTTAAACAGGAAAAGTCTTGACAAGACAAATTACAGGGGTCGTTTTGGTTATAGACTCTATTAGTGAGGGTTATCAATGTTGTGGTACGTAGAAGGGAGTATGACATAGATGTTGTATAACCGCTATGACTCACATTGGTGGTCCAAGCTAATTGCAGTATTACAGTATATCATTTTTTTTGGGCTTATCAGTTATTGTTTTTTTTAAATTCGTGATCACGTGTCAAAGTTTTTCAGTATGGAATCCAATGGAGTCAAAATGTTTTTTTTTAAAATGAGTTTTTCTTTTTTTTGTTTTCTAAGGTTGTACTATAATCGGCTAGTGGTCCAAGTGGGAGAATGTTAATCTCACATTAAGTGGCCCACTAACCTTTGGGTTTTTAATTGGATTCCATAATTATAGCCTAACTGATATTGTGTATGCCCAAATATAAAGGTTACATTGTATAAGGTTAATAATAATTATATGGATAGAAAGGGCCATGATGGGTGGTTTTATCACATATAGTTACTTGCAATTGTAGACCCTCATCTCTCCTCCATATAGGAAAACAAACTCTTCCCCTTTTGTGGTGCCATCAATTATTCAGTTTTTTTGGGGTTTGTGAAAAGAGAAGGAGACAGAGAGAAGAAAGAGTTCTACAGATTAGGGTTTGCAAGGATCAAGAAAGGGACTGAGATTTTCATCAATCCTTCACATGGCTTCAGGTATGTATATGCATTTGTATATTTCTTCTTGAGATGTATATTGATTCTAGATCCATGATAGATGATTTAATTATCATGAAGTTTATTTAAGTTTTAATCTAACAGTTCTTACCATATAGCGTGAGAAAATTAGTTTTTTTAACCATTCCTTCTTCATTTTTCCTTGTAATTCATTTTAAACCCTGTTTTTTCAATGGTTTGGCCGTTACTCCAAACATTATGTTAACCATGTAGTTTTGAAGAATTAAGTTATATGCTTTTTTTGCTTGCTCTATATGTTTAGACTTAGGAGTATACTGATTATATAGGTTTATTTTAGAGACTTTTGCAGTATCCTTTCTATTACCCCAAAAAAAAAAAAAAAATTTGTGTTTTTATCTAAAATTAATATGACCGCATGATTGTCTAAATGTATCTACAGTGACAGTGATCGGCTATCTTCCAAAGATCAAAAGTTCATTATAGAGAAAGTTTTCCAATACCCCCCTGATAAACAATCCAAAGTTGTTGATCAAATTGACTATGTTATGGTAAGTTCAACAAATTCATTCATACCTTAACGAAGTGTTTCTCTATAACTCTGATGCATTTTTGACGCCATGCTTGAAATGTCTATCCAGTTGTATATAGTTATCGTTATTAGTAGCCAACATATCTATTCACTAGTTCTGTTAGGAATTGGATCTAAAACCATTAAAAGCCTTTTTTTATTTAATATCAGGTGACATGTCTTGAACTTATGGCCTTCTTGTCACAAGTTGCATGTTTTATCAACTCTCATCAAGTTCCTCTTTTAACACAAGTAAATTTATTACTACTATTACAAACACTCATCTCCCGCAATCTAACTTGTAGCAGGTGGCTGCTTCTTTTTAAAGGTAATTGGGAACCAAAAATAATTAATGTGTTGTCATCTCCATGTCCGATTTTGGTTGCAGATTTTCTGACACAAGAATTGACTCATAGGTTGTTGTTACTTGTTACTTTACATCACACACATTACTTTTCTATTGATCGAGAATGAAATCAAGTTGTAGCTGATATTAGTGTTTGTTCACTTAGAAGGGCTTATAGGGGCACTTTATAATGATCAATCTTATTTTCAAGAAATCTAATAACTTTTCACATTGATGTGTATATGTGAATCTTTAGTTTGGAACATGCTACATTTGCTTCTCTCTCTGATGCATGTATACACATACTGTAATGATGATCCCTTACATGCAATGCTTCCATCAAACTGACAGGTTGACAAGCATGCCAGTTTTAAAGGGAGCAGATGCTTCTATGTTGTGTCCATCGATGGCTCGCGTGCTGATATCTCCTACATCAAGTGCGTGGAGAACTTCGTCAAGGTTTGCTACCCTGAACACGCTGACTCATTCAACCGGAAATACTTCAGGAAACGCCATGCTTGACCCTCAAACAATGATGGGCAGCAGTTGTGAATGAAGCTCAACATGACATTTTTACAGCTGTAATGTACATAATGTTATGATTTCATCTCGAATTAGCAGAAAAGTTATATCTTGTCACCTGTAAGTATTTGTTCAATATTGATTTCTGGGAGATTTATTGGAATTTGACAGTTTCTATGCTAATATGAAATGTATACAATGACATACATTTTCTCTACAAATGATGTAAGACTGAATATATACTATAGACAAGCCTATGAATATGTGATGAAATAGATAGTTGTTAAGTTTCAACGAGTTTTGTTTTGTTGACAAATTTTGTCCTATAGGTCGAACACAAGCACGAAAAAACCCGATAACCCGATCCACAGGCCACTTATCAACAATTTGTTTTTTTATTTTTATTTTTATTTTTTAGAATAAAAGAGAAGGATAAGTTTCATTGTACAACATGTAAGAATAAACTCTAAATAAACCCCCTAATTTTGAGCCTAATGCTCTGGAATCCAGCCAAAAAAAATTAAAACAGGAAACAAGAAATAAGAAACACCATTGACAACACATGCAATAAGGAACCGGAATGCGAAAATCCCTAAAAACTTGAATTCTTTTTTTCCTCCAATATTTGCTTCTGAATTCATGTAGGTTTTTACCAGAAGTTTTCAATTTTGACTTGAATTTTTGATCTTGGATTACTGTGGTTCCGGCCTCGAGGAGCGAATCAACTCCAGGGTCGGATCCACAGAAAAAGGGAGGCTTGCCAGGAAATTTGTTTGGAATTTTTGAGACGCCGAGGTGTCATTTCTGCAAATATTGAGATTCTGTTGTGGGAATTATGATGGCCTTCTTCTGCTGCTTTAAGCCAAATGCTGAAAACAAAGATGGATTGAAGAAGTATAATGTAGGAGTAGCAAGAGAAGGGAACACCAATCTAGCCAATCTTGTGGACAACATTTCCCTTGAATCAAGTATGTATTTAACAAAATTTTCTTGTAAGTTTGGTATTTCTTGTTATTTTGAAATGTCATGAATTTAGAAGAATTGGGTGTACAGATTAATTTATCAATTATGTTTGATTCTTTCTTGATATGATTCTTACATTTACCTGAATTGTCATGAAGAATATGCACACACATTCTTCACATGTGAATTATGCATAATATTATTGTCCACATGAATTTTGCTTGCAACCTTGTTAAATTTCATTAATTCGATGGGTACAAGTCAAATCCATAAGAAAAAGAATCATATTGCCGATAAACAACTCTCACCCTAAAGCTTGAGAAATTTTCAAGAATTTGAAGATATGTGATTGTATAGAAGATTAGATCTTAGTGCCTGCTTTTATCTTAAATCAAATGCATTGACATCCAACAACCTAAAAGAACATTTGTGTAGAATGTACCAATAATGTTATCTTCATCTCTTTTCCTAGAAAGAAAAAAACTTCTAATGATTCAGAAAGTTTTTTTTTAACAATTGCAGACAGTAACAAGCACCGAACAGTGGCTGAAGAGATCTTGAAGATTGGAAATGGGAATACTTATGAGGTCAGGGTCTTCAAGTATGCTGAATTGGTGGCAGCAACCGAAAACTTCAAAGAGGAGAAGCTAATAGGTGAAGGCGGATTTGGGAGAGTGTACAAAGGGTATCTTGAGGACACCAAACAAGTAATTGCCTTTTTCAGTACTCTTTTTTTCCTTCTTTTTTTTCTTTGCATTTTATTCAGATATAAGTAAAAGTATTGTAGACCACCTTTTGCAGGATATTGCTGTCAAGCAACTCGACAGGAACGGGTTACAAGGAAACCGAGAGTTTCTTGTCGAAGTATTGATGCTAAATCTCCTCCATCATGAATATCTTGTTAACTTGATCGGGTATTGCGCTGATGAAGGCCAGAAACTTCTAGTTTATGACTACATGAAGAATGGTTTCATTGGAGGATCACCTTCTTGGTAAGCCACTGGAGACTATGAACTCTAAGTAGTGTTTGTATGTTTTCATTCTGAAAATAATTATGTTGTTTGTCATTTCTTTGTTCATAAAGCTATAAAAATCCAAGAATCATCTGGACCAACTCTTGTTTTACTATATGAATAGGAATTCTCTTGTTGCGACCTTACGAATCAATTAAAACCTCAGATTCGTACTAGAACCATGGTGATTTATAAATTTAGCCCCTAGCTAAATTCAAAGGTGCACCGAGTAAAAACCATTTTAATCATCACTTATTTGATGAATAGATGTAATGACTCAATAAAGAGTTGTCCTTTGGACGAAATGGATACATCTAAAGAAAGAAAAATCGTTTGATTTTGAATAGGAATATAAAGTCTCGGACAACAACTGAATTCAACCAATTTCGGTTTTCAGATCTCCCGTCAAACAAGAAACCATTGGATTGGGACACGAGAATGAAGATAGCCATGGGCGCAGCCAAAGCCTCGAGTACTTGCATGATGTGGCCAAGCCACCTGTGATATATCGCGATTTCAAAGCATCCAACATACTTCTTGATGAGAACTTCAACTCCAGGCTGTCTGATTTCGGCATGGCCAGGGTTGGCCCCAGTGGAGACAAATGCCATGTATCAACGAGGGTGATGGGCACATTCGGCTACTGCGCTCCAGAATATGCACTGACGGGCAAATTGACGACCATGTCTGACGTTTACAGCTTTGGCGTCGTGTTTCTGGAGATGATCACAGGAAGGAGAGTTGTCGACACAGAAAGACCTTCGAGTGAACAGCACCTTGTCAACTGGGTATGTTAAATTATCAAATTTAGCTTGGAGCATGTTTTCATAGGGCTACTCCCATTCAAAATTACAACTTTGAAGAATATAAAGTGTAACGTACCAACATGCTGATTATATGTTGCATCCTTCACTGCATTTGGTGCAACACAAAGTAAATCTACTACCACAACTTGCAAATATTGTCTTACATAAATTTTCATCTTCATCTATCCATTAACTCCATATTTGAGGATTTCGAGTATGTGTTCAGTTACAAATTATGGAAGTTTTGAGGTTCTTAGACAAATTTCTCCTATAAGTAACAAAAGCTTGATGAAATGCTTTATTCCAACAAAATGTGCAGGCAGAACCGCGTTTCAGAGACAAGAGGAGATTCATCGAAATGGCTGATCCGGTGCTTGAAGGAGACTTCCCACAAAGTGTCTGTACCAAGCCCTCGCGGTTGCAGCAATGTGCATCCAGGAGGACGCGAGCAAACGCCCTCTGATCAGTGACGTTGTCACTGCCCTCGAGTACTTGTCAAAGACGAAGAAAGATCCTAAACAACCCTCCCCTGCTTCAAAAAAAGAGACAAATGATGATCTGGACAATGCAGAGGAAGACACACCAAACAATGAGGAAGAAGGCGATGATGGGGGTGACACAGAGAGAGAGATACCGAACAAGGAGGAAAGCAATGACAGTGACAGCGTGAAGGAAGAAGAAACATCGAACAAGGAGGAGGAAGGTGCATTACATTCACAAGATGAGAGTTGCTCTCCTTCGAAGAGGAAAACAGAAACATAGCAAAGTTTTCATGTATGAAAATTCTAGGCCTGTTCTGAGAAGCAAGACCTTGGACCACTTGTTCTCTATATGGCTTGTAAAACTGATGTTATGCATTGTAAATGTTAATGCATAATAACTGTTTTCATGAAAGTGTTATTTTTGGCATAATTAAGAGCCTCATTCTCTAGTATGCTTCAATGTAGAAGACAGATATTTTGCTTCTAGCCTTGGTGAAGAAGATATATGTACACATTGCTTACATAATTTCATTTTCCTATGTTTTTCTTGGAATGTTTGAACATTTGCAGGCTTCATATCACCCATCATATTTGAACTTCATAGATAGCCAAGTTTGAAGACAATTCATGAAAGCCAACCTGAGCATTGATCACAGAGGTTTTGCAATAGAGAGAGAGAGAGAATTTGTTTATATTTGCAATTGAATATCATCATCTTTATTGCTAGTTTGCAATGCACTTGTACAATTGAACCAGGCAGAGGATGACAACAGTAAAGATGAACATCAACAACAAGTCACATAAATGAAATAGATTGTGAACTAAATTAACAACATTTTTCTTTCTCCTTTTCTCTTTTACATTTTCCTTTACATAATCATTTTCTCACTTCAGGTGCTACATTTAATTTTGTGGCCATGCAAATCTCATTTATAATAAGTTGTAACTCAAAACAGTTAATTTTGTGGTAATGTAAATCTCACTTGCAGTCTAATTATAGTCCAAAAAATTCATAATTAATATTTATTTTAATATTATTTTGCGGTCAACTTTATGGTCAATTTTTCCACTTCCACTAATCAAACATTAGAAAAACACAATATACTTTTCCGCTTACACTTTCACGTTACAATCAAACACTAGAAAAGAGAAATGCTCAAATCTCCATTTCTATTGTTTCCTCACATTTTCCTACTCTCTCACTTCCACCTTTTCCTCCTGCTTCCAACAAACCAAACAGGCCCTACATGCACTCCACCAATATCACTGGGAGCGAGTGAAGATCAAAATTGAGGAAACAATTATTGGGCCCAACTCAGAATTCGGTCGGGAAGCCGAACCCGAAACCCGACCAAATTGCAGCAATTCAGTTTGAGTGTTTTCGGGTATCGATCCGCTATTTCAGTTTCACCCGAATTCTACTCACCCCTAACTGTCACAAACAAAATGGCACCTTTTCCCCTCAGCTGTCTCAGGCCGGCACATCAAACAGGCTTCTTGCTGACGTGTCACGAACATAGCCAGAATTCCCAGTGGGCCCCACAGTCTGCTCCAATCAAATCGTGCCACATCATTAAACGGCCATCGCTAATGGGTGAAGATCGAGTCTAAACACCCAGATTCGGAAATCCAGCCGCAGTATCTTGTTTATCCTATGAGCAAGTGGGTGAGAGGATAAAAGGACAACTTGCCTGAAAACACTGGACTTTTTTAGAATTTACAACAACAACAAGATCAATTCATTTTATTTTACATTTTTAGACCTTGACAACTGGGAGAAAGACCAATTTGTCCACTTTATACCACAATGAAAAATGAAGCTCACATTGTATTCAACTCTATTAGCTTTTGAACTATAGAAAGCACTTATAAGTCCTACACAGTTGAAGATTGCATGAAATTTGTTGTCCATTAACGATAAACATTTTGGACATGCATTTCATAAAATGAGTAAAAAAAAAATTGAAACATAAAATGTCAGCCTAAAGAATTTCATCAGTAAATTTTACGGGATAAAAAAATTTAAATAATTAAACATGTGCTAGTAATCAATAATTTTATAACTAAAATTTAAGATACGGTTAATGAAACAAAAGCCAAGATCTGCCGTGACAAGATAATTATAATGAAAATATGAACTTAAATTTCACTACAAATCAAAGCAATTCAGGTTAAAGTTGAAACTAGATCTTATTCAAGTCACGAGAATTCTAAAACGCTCTATTTCTTATAATATTCAATTGAGCATTTATTTGCTTGCACGAATGACATCAATTATTTATTTGTATGAACTTTGGTCTCTGTTTGAGCAGGACCGCAGGAGCGATTGCTTCTTCGAGTGGAAGATTGCACATAAGGGTGTTGTTGGATGCCACCCCTTCAGACTAAGTTTTACATCCCGGGGCCTCCAACAACCTTTTGGTTCACTCTGATGAAGTTTGTTTGCCCTTTTCGACATTCTGACATCACTTTATACTTGACGTTAGGAACTTTTCTTTCGTTGGGTTCGCTCTTTCTTCTTTCTTTACTTTTCTTTCATGCGATGTAGCTCCTCTATGTGTTCGCTTTAGGGTGGAACTCTTATCTTGGTGGTTCTTTTTTTTTTTTTTATGTTTCAATAACTTCTCATTACAGAATACAGTAGATTCTCACTTTTTAGTTAAAAAAGATGAACGACATCAACCAAAAGATGTATATGTTATCAAAATCTTTAACTTGTCTCCACACACACACACACTCTCTCTCTCTCTCTCTCTCTCTCTCTCTCTCTCTCTCTCTCTCTCTCTCTCTCTCTCTCTCTCTTAGATAATTGGTGAACTGTATGAGTTTTGACAATAGAAGTGAGACCTAAAAAAATTTGAAACAACATTTCAAAAAATTAATATTCCCTCCTTATTAAGTACTAAGGGTAATTTTGTAACAAAGATCAAAGCAGCCAAAAAAAGCAACCCTCAAAAAAAGAAAAAAAAATCTACCTGTAAATTCCAAATAAAGACGGACTTATATCCAAAACGGAATTGCCACAAAAGGATAAGAGCATGGATCCCGCTTATATAAACAGCACTAAAAAAAAGCCCACAAAAATCTCTTCTTTATTTTCATTATCCAATCCAAATTCGAACTCTCCTCCATCTTCTTCTTCTTCGATTCATAATCTCAGCACAGCAACAATGGCGTCCATCCCCTGCGCGATTCATCTCTACACCCAGCCATCGTCCGAGTTCAGATCTCGATCTCAATCCCAATCCTCAGCTTGCAACCCTGTGCAAAATCTAATCAGAAAGAGCCTTGGCTGGGCTCGGCCACGGCCCAAGGTGGGACCCATGCCCTCCATCATTCTCCCATTGGATCAGAATGATGTTGACAGGTAAACGTTTTTTCCCCCCAGAATTCGATTTTTGTCAAAAAAAGGTTCACTTTTATGGTTTTGTTTTCAAAGTATTTTTGATGTTTGTTGCAATGAGAATTTGGATGCAAGATTGCTTTTTTGGGCATCTTTTTTGATTCCATGATTTGGGTCATATTTTCTTTTTCGTTTATTTAATTCATAATTAAATACTATATTAGTTGGTATATACTTGTTTGTTAGTTATATGATTTTTAATTGATCTGGAATAATTTGTTCATTTCATGATATGAATTTCCCCCCTTTTATATAAATAATTTTATTGTAAATTATAGATCTTGTTGTGATATACTATTGAAGATTGTATCGCCTTTTCCATTTTCCCGCTATTTTTGATATTTTTGATTAACTAATAAATTTCCCGTTTAATGCATTTGATACATTCGGGGATTTAATTTGGGTATTTAGTGATGGGTGTGTGTAGGCTGGAAGGTGACTTTCATCCTATTTCTCCCAAAAAAAAAAGAAGAAAAAATGCATTTTATTTGGTATAGCTTATTTTTGGTATAACTTAAATCATAAAATTTGGTGTATTTTATTTGGTAGAAGTTATTTTTGGTATGACTTAAATCATAAAATTTGGTGTATTTTATTTGGTATAGGTTATTTTTGGTATAACTTAAATCATTAATTTTTTGGTGTATTTTATTTGGTAGAAGTTATTTTTGGTATAACTTAATCATGAGATTTGGTGTATTTTTATTTGGTATAGGTTATTTTTGGTTTATTTGGTATAGGTTAAATCATAAGGTTTGCTGTAATTTATTTGGTACAAGTTAAATCGTGGGATTTGGTGGAATTTATTTTATAACTCCCGTTTCTTTTGCTTTTTCTAATATATTATTTTTCATATGATTACAGAGATGCAGATAGATAATGGGAGCTTTTAGATTGAGAAGCCAGAAGATCAGAAACTTCAGCCAATTTAACTAGCAACTATCTTTTTGCCTCAAGGTTTTAGATTGAGAAGCCAAAAGATCAGAAAAACTTCAGTTGATTTAATTAGCAATGTCTTCTAGTTGTTTCTTCTTGTGTTTGTTTCATCTTCTACTGTAAATTTTATTTGGAAGATAATGTCGCAGTTTTGTGTAAGAATTTTCAAGCTATGAATGCAATCACTTTGTTATCTTCAGCAAAATACTTAGTCTTCTGTCTATTGTTACACAATTGCCTTTCTATTTGCAAATTTCCAAGTGGTTTCATGTTGGCTATAGATATACTATGTTCTGTCATCTGATTAGGCATTGATCATTAAAAGGATGAACCAAGAATTCATGAACTCGAAGCTCTTATTGTAAACAGATTGAATTTGCAGTCACAGGATTCTGTACAATTCCATACAGGTTATGCACAAGCAATTTGAAGAACAGAAAGCACTTGTACATTCATCTAGCATAATTACGAATTATATGAACATGATCATTGAAAAGGCGGAAATGAACCAAAGAATCAATATATAGATTGGCTTGCCTTTGATCTACTTGAAGTAGAGTTCGACGAGCTTCCTCAATGTATCAAAAATGCTCGTGAACGGGTTGAACTCTACTGGTGCTTTTAGTCTTTGATCGGGAAACTTATTAATTTGTAAGAGCTTGCTGCATTCCAGACTGAGACATCATCAGTTTTGACTGACTGTTGGTAATCTCCTCACAATCTTGTGGAGTATCTTTAATCTTAGTTGGGTCATACCCATAATTTGCCAAGTAAGATTTGCATCTCTATATGAAGGCTGGTCCTGGATTTGGTGTCCTCAAGTAAATCTTGATTTCAGATTCAGAAAAAAATCCAGGTGGTTAGTGCCAAAAACAACTTATTTATTCAAATCACATAAAAAGAGTAAAAGAATTAGTTGCAAAGGGAAGAGAGTTCAAGATAATTATAAATTTCCATCCCTGTTTCCAAATCAACTTCAAAGTGGTTGTGCTTCAAGATAGAAGTGAGTGTTGGAGTGCTTTAAAGTAATGATCTGGCTGTATATGTATTTGTATGTCAAGGTAGACTTGGGTTGGATCACCTTGTGAAACACAGGCATGAAACCTACTTTAGATCTTTCATTTTGTTGTTCATGACATTTGGGTTTCTATGGACCCAAGTTTACTGTGTAAAGAGGGTGATGAGTACTTTATAAAATATAGAAGAAAAGAGTATTTCATGACATTTTGTCTCTATAGACAAGGTTTATTGTTTGAATTGGTTACAAGGATTCATGAAGAATGAAAACTACCTGAAGTCTTTGTTCTGTTGTGTATGGAATTCCATTAAAAAAATACAAAATAACGGTGCAATATTGTTACATTTAGGGCCTGTTTGTTTCATTGCAAAACGTCGCAAGTCGTAAGTCGTAAAATGAGAATAGAAAAAGTGAACTGTAGCAGAGAAAATATATTGTGTTTTACGGTGTTTGGTTGATAAAGTGAAGTGTAAATGGAAAAGTAAAATTGTGTTTTACGGTGTTTGGTTGATAAAATGAAAGTGTAAATGGTAAAGTATATTGTGTTTTACGTGTGTTTGGTTGGTAATGTAAAAGTGTAAGTGGAAAAGTTGACCACAAAATTAACTGTAGCAGTGATTTAAATATTATAAATACTATTAAATTAAATTACTATTGCAAATTAAATTGTATTAATAAATTTGAGATAAAAAATTAATAATCTTAATATTTTATTTATAACAATAATATTAATAAAATATTAGTATAAATAGTAAAATATTACTAAAATATTAACTAAATAAATAATATAAAATTTTAAGAAAATCTAAAGAACATTAATAAAATTTTAAGAATACTAATAAAATATAAATATTAAAAAATCTTACAAAAATAATAAAATATAGTTATAATATTATAATATTAAAAAAACTTGAAAATTATTATAATATAAATTTTATTATAATATTATTGTAATATTATAGAAATATAAAATTAACATAGTAAAATATAATTATAATTTAATAATAAATTATCATTATAGTATTATTATACTGAATTATTATTACAATATTAACATAATAAAATATTAATATAATAATAAAATATATTATGATATTAATAAAGTAATTTTTTATATTAAAAAATAAAGAACTGAATATATAATAAAGTATAATATTGTTATATTAATAAATATTAACTCTAAATAAAATAATAAAAATGGAATAAGTATTAATAAAATAATAAAGTATAAAATAAAATATTAAATTAAAATAGTAAATATTAAATCAATATTAAAAACAATAAAAAATTAAAGATTAAAAATATAAAATAATTAAATAATTAAATAAGAAATTGAACACTATTTAAAATATTAAATATTTAATAATATTAAATTATATATTGATTATCAAGTGACTGTTTTGAACTGTAAGTCTACTACAAGTGAGAGTTACATGACCACAAAATTAACTGTAGCAACTACAAGTGAGAAAATATGAGTGTAAAAGTGAGATTTACATGACCACAAATTTAACTGTAGCAACTGCAAGTGAGAAAAGAAGAGTTGCATTTTGCAACTTATTTTTCAGTGAAACAAACAACGGAAAATGGAAAAGAAGTTTTACGACTTGCGTTTTGCGGCGAAACAAACACGCCCTTAATCGTAACTTTTGGAAGTTACCCTATAACAATTTTTGGTCCACCAGTAATAAGCTTCAGCTTTGGGTAAAATGCTACCTTATGCAACATTTTACTCTATTATATATACTACAGAAACAGAAGCAGGAGCAGAAGCAAAACACTGACATCTCCTTATGTGTGACAGTGCAACATACAATATTTAGAACATTTCTATGATCTAACAAGAATAGATCAAAACCAATAATCTAACTCAGTACCACAAACAACCCAGGAAACTTTGACAGAAGTAAGTATTACCAACAATGAGAGGTAATTGTCTACCAAACCTTAGTTTTGAGTGGCCAAAGAAGGGGGGAAAAAATTGTTAGCATAGCTTTTATTGTTCTTTCATTGTTCTTTCCATTCGGCATCCAAATATTTGTATCTGTGACCATTTAATAGATTTTTTTTTTTTTTTGGAGGAACCCATTTAGTAGATATGTTTTAAATTTTTTCTTAGATGCTAAAGAACAAAATTATACCTGAATAAAGCTCCGGTCTTTAGCTCCAGAGACAAGCAAAATGTATTGACTTGGATTGATGGGGCGTTAGCATCGAATGTATAAATGCCCTGAATTTTTGGGAAGTATACGTGAATTCTTGAAAACAGGTCAATTCAAATATCATATGAATAAAACTGATTACAAAAATGAGTTTACTCCCGAAGTATAGGAGTTACATAAATCAGATTTGGCGTAAATCAGACCCTACAGTCTCTATATGAGGTATAATTTTATAATGTAGAATCCATACCTTGTTATAAATTTATAATGTAGAATCCATACCTTGATCCAGTTTGTCTATGAGATCTAACTCCATACCTACCTCTAAAATCCTATAGTTCCCATATTGGTGTTTTTATCTATACTATAATCCACTTAATATGAAAATATTCATTGAAAACCATAAAAAAATAATACTAGAATGATAAGGTAATATATGTCAGAAGCAGCTTTGTTGTTAAACTAGAGACTAAGAAATCCCAGCTAGTTGATAACTCATGCATGGTGTTCTAAAAAGGGCTACTTGCATAGTTAGTAGAGCATAAGCTTGTGAAAGGGTAAGGACAAGTTCAGGGTGCAAACATCAAAATTTTTGGGAAATTTTTATTCTATGTGGAGAGTGAGTTGTCCACCTTATTAATTCAAAGAGATGTTTTTTTTTTTTTTTTGAGACAAATTCACAGACAGGTTTATTCAGAGGGTTTACTTGTTCATACCCTGAACTATTTACTTTACATAAAGAGCTTAAATATGTATGTTTTCAATAGTCGGACTACCAGATTCAAACACTAAAAGATTAACTGAGAAAATGGATCAATACATGAGATCCATCCCCGACAAATAATCTATAATGGATCTGGTAGTCTATCAGCTATTGTCCCCACCCCAACCAGTGTACAATGACAATCTTCTTGTCCTTGACCAGCAACCCACGCTTGAGTGAAGCTACTTCAGACCATCTTCCAGAATGTCTTACTGGATCAGAATTCTTAGCTGTCATGCCTCTCATCATCATCATTCGACTTTGTTCACCAGATTCATCATCAAATTTCAGAATGGAAGCATTTTCTGCGGCAGATGCAATCTGCCACATGCTCCTATGATGGTACATCTCTTCACCAACAGCCTGCCTGTAATTACCTCCTATCGTGCCTCTCAAGGACCATGCGACCCTCCAACGTTTTATGTACTTATGACTCTTCCACTAGAATTAATAGAAATGTTTTCAGGCATACATAAGAAAAGAACGAGAAAGAATAATTCTTTTTTACCTCGTTTGGTAAAGAAGCAAAGATTACTGGAGCAGCAAAGCAAGATAGAAGATGCCTGGTAATATCCGCACTCTGAGATGCGGTCTCATGACTCTCATCCAAAGAACATTTTATAGTCGTTTCACATGGAAAAACATAATTTTCTCCTATTGAGTCTGTGAATATGAATATCCAAAACTAAGATACTAGATTAACAAGAAGGCTGATGGTCAAAATTTTAAGAGGGTGAGTGCAAAACAAAAATAATCACGTATCAGAAGCAAGCAGGATGCAAAGTAAAGTTTTACAACACACAACATCGAAATACATTGAATGAAATGACCGCATGCACACACTCTGATAGTATGTGAAAAAGAGAAAAATGTACCACATGCAGCCTAAGAAAAAGTTATTTTCTTGGATCATTATGATTCTATGGGGAACAAATTTTGATTTCGACATCAAGTTTAGTGTTGTGTGTCAAAAAGTCTAAAGCTTTCCTAGCAAAATATTACAGTTTATACAAAAGTTTACTCCTTTTCTTCGAAAAGGAAAACATATTCACTTCCTTTTAAGAAAAGGAAGTGAATCCAGAAGATGACATTTTATCTTAAATACCTAAAGAAAAACACCCAATAGTACCCACATTGAACAATTTCAACCTAAAGTTTCAGTAACACAAAACCTGTATATAAATTCTGCCAAAAAGATTACTTTTTTAATCAAGCTTCATGCCTAATAATTCAGAGGGAATAAACACCCATCAACTATTTCATAATTAAATCACAAGAAATTCGAGTACATTTATGAAACATTTTTATTGCATGTTTAACTTAAAAAATAGAGAAAAAATATTAAAATTATACCTAGAGAAGCTTCTAGAACCGCCCCCCCCCCCCCCACCCCCCCCCCCCCCCCCCCCCCCCCCCCCCAAACCCCACCCCAAACAACCCAAAAAAAAAAAAAAAAAACTGCTGCTTGTCTTTGCTTCTCATTGGCGCATGGCTCTTAATTCTCGTCTCCACACACACACAAAAAAAAAGGTTGAAGCTTTAAACGGGTCCTCTCGGGGCCAGGTTCAAATTACAGACCCGAACCCAATCCATACGAGAGAAATGGCGATATTGCCCTTACTCTCATTCTCTTAAAAAGGCCAGCCTTTTTAGTTAGCGTCTGTTCTTGATTTTTCGAGGGTTTATTGAAGATTCGGTAGGTTTCTCTCGCGAGAATAAAAAGCCCAAAAAGCTTAGATTTTGTCGTTAATTTAGTGGATTTGGTTATTTACTGATCGCAGATACGCCCTTTGCTCTCTCTGATCTGATGGCGACGACGGAGAGCAAGCAGACGGCGACCGAGGATGCGAAGATTGATCTCTTCGAGGACGACGACGAGTTCGAAGAATTCGAAATTGATGAAGGTGAGTTGAACCTGTTCGGATCTTTCCTATTGAGAGATTATTGGAAAGTTTAAATATTTCTTGGTTTTTATGAACTAGGTTCATGTCTTTGAGCAAGTAGTTGAGATTCCAAATAAAATATCTTTTCAGTATGATTAGAAGTTCAGACTGCAATTTTTGGTGATTAATATAATGCTTTATTTGATTTTAATTATTGGAATATTGACTCATAAATCAATAGCGCATGAGATGTTTTATCTTTATAACATGATGCCTGAATGGCATAGGAAATTGATTAGCTTTATGCCTGATTTCGTTATTTTGGATATTGACTCATTTATTAATTACATAATGCTCTCTATGATTGATAAATGTCGATATGTTAGACTTTTAGTAGGTTTTGTCAGCAAGATTGTGCACTAGTTGTGCTTACTCGAGTTGTAGGTCAGCGCAGCAAGTCACGGACAATCCATTTGAGTTTCTGTTGGTTGAAATTAGTGCACATGTCCAGTCGATGAAGTTGGTTAGATTCCCTTGCTTGAGTGCATGCTTGACTTTAAAGGGAATCGGAAACATAGGCTGAGTCTAATAGGCTAAATATGATAAGCAAATTTTCTTTATTCTGAATCATATTTAGTTATAATTGTATTATCTTATTTGTAGCTTCGACCATGAGTTATAGACCATGGGCGGTGGATCTCATGAAAGAGAAGTTAGAAGGGCCAAACTTCATTATTTGGAGGATGAAGTTGACAATAGTTCTGGTCATTGAGAGACTTTATTTTGTCATTTCTGAGGAACGTCCTCTGAATGCTGGGATAGGGCAAAAGAAGTGGGATGATGCTGACAAGATGGCCAAGTGTTACATCTTGGCATCTATGTCTAATTTGCTGAAGCAGCACCATTATAAGATGGTGCATGCAGCGAATATGATCTGCGGCCTCACCAAAATGTTTGATGAGAAATGGAGAGCGGGAGGGTCTCTGCTCTCTATATAATTTTAAATACAAAAATGAGTGAAGGGGTCTCCAGTTGGTGAGCATGTGATGAAGAAGATGATTTACATTAGTGGATTGGAATATTTGAGCCAGGGTATGACCGTTGAGTCCAAGTAGAAGATCATTCTTAACATCTCTTTCCCCGTACTTCAACCAGTTTTATTGATTTATTGCATGAACAAACTAGAGTTTAGCCTGCCAAAGTTTTTTGATAAGCTCATTATGGTAGAAGATCTCGTTAGAAAGGACTCGGGATCTTCTCATCTCACTAAAGCCTCTTCAAAGTTCTATTTGAAGAGGAAGAGGAACTGGGTCTTGAGTCAAGGACAAAATTCTAAATCTCAGACCCAACCACAACCTCCACCACACAAGTAAGACAAAGGTTGCCTCTGCTTTGAAGATTAAAGGGTGTCCCTCATATCCCAAGGGAAATTGTTTCCACTGTGGTAGAGTGGGTCATTGGAAACACAATGCCATTGGTATCTTTTCTCTTCAAACTAAAAAGTTATGTCTCAAGCCTATGTCGATTAATACAGTTCAATTGCCGATGCATTTCATCTTCTTGCGTGGATGCTGGATCAGTGCTCATCAATTTCCTTACAAGAATTTTATTTTGTGTTTTACTATTGGAGAAAGATTTAAACTTATGATGTGATGAGGACATCATGTGCTGTATCTATCATTTAGTTCTACTTTATTTTTGCTTTATTTTATGTTAATTGTTTTCTCTTTCTTTGTTTTTAGTATCACATCGGTTAAATTCTGAGACTGGACTTTTGTAAAGCCTATAAATAAACCCTAAGATTTTTGAGTATTGATTGAATAAATGAATGAAAATTATCTAGCTAAACTCTTGAGATTGTTATCTTGAGTTTTGGGTGTAAAAACCTGTGGTGCAAGAGGTGTGAAGCTCAAATTTATCATGTTATTATCTCTTTTCTCTTAAATCCTAATCTTCCCTTTCTTTTTCTTTTTCAAAATCCTAGTTTCCTTTTTGATTGATTTGAAGGTGATTGTGATCCACTCATATTACATCAATTTGGTAACAGAGCTTTGATTCTCAATTCCCTTCTATTTTTTTCAAAAAAAAAATTCAAAATCCTAGTTTCTTTTCCACCTAAATTGAAGTTGATTTTGCGTTTCACCCGTATTACATCATGATGTTTGATACTACTTAATTAGTTATGTTGATTACTGCTTCTACCATATTTTAGCAACTTTGCAATAGTGGCTAGCTGGTATTTCTGCTTATGTTAATAGTGATGTTCATTCTCAGCTTACAAGAGGAAGATGGGATCTCTTTGAGATGTACATCAATAGCATGTGAGTTTGATAGGTTAATGACCATGTTTAAATGGGTGCTGGGACATCTTCATACGAATCTTTACAAATATGCCAGCCTATGTTTGCAAGGCAAGACGGCCTAGAGCTGTTGGCTTCTTTGATTGAAATTACGCACGTAACCTGCAAGTTACTGCAACTATTTCAGTCTTATAAGTGTTTAGGGAGGGGGACATACGAGTATTTATGCACCTTTACCTTGTGATTATTCCAAGTGTCGAGTGATTTGTGTTATGCAAAGCAAGTCCAGATTCATTAAAAAGATTAAACTGGAAAACTAGTTAGGTTCGTCTTAAAGTCTTTATGCCTCCAAAATCCAAATCTATTAAAATTTTTATACTGAAAAACTAGTTAGGTTAGTCTTAATGGTGACAGTATTGGAAGCAATCATTTTGGTTAATCCTTAGGTTATTTAAATGATATTGGGATATATATTTTTTATAGGAGGAATCAAACTATGATAGACAAAGTAAACATAACAAGTCATGTAACATCTGAAGTGTTATTTTTTGGAATGCATGTTGGGCATCATTGTTACATTCTCAATTTGAGTACTTGAATAACATGAGGCACCTTGTGAGTTGTGGGTTGGGAAGATCTTGAACTCGCATCACGTGAGGATCTGATGACAGGGCACATAGGTATAAGGAGAACTTGGACCAAATTGAATATATTCTGAACAAAGGTATTTCATTGCCGAGCCGTAGAAAACAAGTCCATTACTATTACTTGTCGAAGAACGACAAGTTACTACTTATACAAATTTGGAGCAAGCATGGTGTTTGTAACAAGAGAGCTAATCTTCCCCTTCACATAGCTCGTGGAACTCCAGAGAGGAACGCCAGCCCTATTTGCCTATTTGATCTATGACCAGCTTCAAGGATGTTACAATTTCTTGATCCAACAATGTAAACATAAGCATCACGTGAGGATCTGATGACAGGGCACATAGATATAAGGAGAACTTAGACGAAATTGAATATATTCTGAACAAAGGTATTTCATGGCCGAGCCTTAGAAAACAAGTCCATTACTATTACTTGTCAAAGAACGACAAGTTACTACTTATACAAATTTGGAGCAAGCATGGTGTTTGTAACAAGAGAGCTAATCTTTCCCTTCACATAACTCCTGGATCTCTCCAGAAAGGAATGCCAGCCCTATTTGCCTATTTGATCAATGACCAGCTTCAAGGATGTTGCAATTTCTTGATCCAAAAATGTAAACAAAAGCCAACCCGTCATGTTTTATGTTTCACCATATCAAAGGTAAGCCCAGGAATTAAATTCCTAGAGACATCAATATGTAATGATTCCTTAATGGATATTTTGTAGGTGGTTCTCATTTGAAGAGAATGTCTTGCACTATTTACGAGATAGCATGTGCCATACCTGTACCCAAAAAAAGTGGTTTGTCCCATGACCTAATTTCCCAGTTAGGTTATGTCTCCTGTACTGTCCTCTCCCAATTTGGATGGACTATAATTACTGTACTTAATTCACAAACCTTAATTTTAGGCCAATTCCTACTGACTTTAGGCAAAGCATCTCTGCATGCTCCACAGTGGAAGCCTTTTCCCCTAAAAATTTTTGTGTCCTTGATGTAGGTATGCTCAAAATTTTCTAGTGAAGTACACACTATACATGGCATCTTGTGTACATGCTAGATAGTCGCCATGAGAACTACAAATTTCCGAAAAACTGATATCGATTTGCATATTTTTCTCAACAAAGCTTTTCTGGGAAAGAAGCTTGCATCATGCCTTTCTCCACTTAGCAAAACTAATTGGAATTGTTTTTCACCCACTGTGTTAGTGAAACCAAGCAAATCTATCTTTTTCCTTGTTTCATCGTATGTTATTTTGTTTGCAGAATGGGATGACAAAGAGGAAGGCAAAGAAGCCGTGCAGCAGTGGGAGGATGACTGGGATGACGATGATGTCAACGATGATTTTTCTCTGCAGCTGAGAAAGGAATTGGAAAGCAACAGTGATAAGAAATGATTAGTTCGCTCAAATGTATGCTAATCTTAGGCTTCGTCCTCATCACGGTCAAGAATCCTTTCTGCTGTTTCTGTACCATTGAATGGAACATGTTATACTGCAGTGAACACTGGTTGAGAGTTATGTACTTCTGTGTACTTGCTACTTAATGTACCTCTAGTTACTTTCTTGGAAAGCTTTGTACCATTTACTGATTCACTCAGTTTTAGTGCTTTTGGTCATTGACATGCAAAATGCACTGGTGAACTGCTCATTTCACTGTTGTAATTGATTTCTCTGCTGTATAAATTTTGATCCAAAACAATACAAACATCGGTCTTGCTATTTTCCCATTAATTATTGATGAGTTGAGTGCTGAGAGATTGTTTTAGGCTCATTTCTGCTTCTTTTAAGCCAGGGTTTCCCTTGTTTGCTCAATGATTTTACTTTCTTTCCTGTTAGTTCTAGCTCATGATATAACACACATTTTGATACTCATTCATTATTATAAGACAAGTTGCACATGATCAAATCTAGCCACCAAATTGATGTTATCATCATTTATTAATAGTCACTTGTAAAGTTAACTTGGTATCTGGCAACATTGGCATCAATAATTTTCATACAACCATAAATAGTACAGAGAACATCTTTGAGTCAAATAATGCGATAAGAAACAAATCCTATGCAAATCTTATTGCAGAAGCCTTGTCTCAGCAGCCAGGAACGTCTCGGTTACAGCCTTCTTCGCTCCATCATCAGCGAACACGAAGTCAGAAGCACTCCGAGCTAACTCAATGATTTCTCCCTTGCTGAGTCCTTCAAAGCACAGAGATAGAACATAAAACTTGGTTATCTGCACTTCTGGCCATCACTTGTTAAAGCAAATGCAGAAGATGCCTACCAAATGTTGAAGCAGCCAGGAAGTACTCATCCGACAGGCTGGTCGAGAAGAGGCCTGGATCATCGGTGCAGAGGACCACCGGATGCTTCGCTTTGTAGAGATCATCTGCACAAAAGTATCATGTCAGAACTTCAGCAATCAGCATGAGCAATGTTTTATTCTCGCAGTGGCTTCAATCTCTCTTCTATTAGACGTGATGGCTTCAAAACTAGTAACAATATTAATGTTTTCTTAAGCAAACGAGGCAAGCAAACTGAAAATGAATCTATTCTAGTATTGATAAAACTGAACAAACATTTCCAATCAATTTCATGTGCACATTGAATTGAATAGAACCTTATTCTTCATTGATATGCAAGATTCATGACTTGATTTCTACGAACCCAGATAAATCAAATTGACAATACCTTGTATTTTGGTGCTTAGATTTTAAGTTATAGATAGAACTGGATAAATTTGACGACGAAACAAAAAGGACATACGAACCGAAATGATGATAATCTATGGATGCGAAACGCTCCGTTCGGAGATTGGATGTCAAGCATATCTCAACCTGCACAAACGAATGATCACAAGATGAGACAGAGAGATGAATTAGTAGTTCAAGAGACAAAAATCATGATGAAGGGAGCAAGGTTAGAAAATATATGACCGGGATCTCTGAAGATTTAACCCTTTCCCATTCTTCGTCTTCAAGGAAACAGGCATGGCCGATCCTATCGGGACAAATATCCAGCATCGCTTGAATTTCCTCCGGATTAGGTACCTACAACCACTAAGTTTATGAGATTGAACGAATTAGTCATTCTGAAAACTTGAGAAATTTATGTCCATTAGCAATTTGAATATTTTATGAAAACTCTAACAGACCTCTCCACAGTGAAGAGTAATTGGGAGCCCTTGTTCCTTGGCATACTCAAGTGCTGGTAGGAAAGTTTTCCTGCACCAATATAGTAAACAATTAGATAAGAATTCACTATCAATTAAGCTAGCTTGTTTGAGACTGTTTACTTAGGCATTGATCTCAAATTCTTTCTTTATTTAAAAGAACAAACTTGAAGCTACCAAGCGAAATCTACTTCAATAAATATCAATTCAAGCATCAGTATTAATTGTTGTGCTCGGCTCAAAAGGCATGAAAAAAGGCAAATATGTCTGGGAAAACTTGTAATCAATAGCGTGAAACCTACCATTCCCCAACAACAGGATTGCCAGATAGGTCAATACCAACCACTCCCAAATCCTTCATCTCCAGAGCCAAATCAACCTGCCAAATTATAAGATGTAGGGTGAATCATTTGCAGACTGACAGAAGTTCAGAAACAGAAGTTCAAATAAGAATAATCACGACCAACAGACCGTCTCCATTGCTGCTGCAGTGGTCTCACGACGGTCAATGCTTAAAAGAAGGCGGACACATATTTTCTTCTTCTTAGCACTTGTATCATTCATTGGTATAGGATCAGTGGAATTTCCCATGCTACCACCAGAAGGAATGAAGGTGACATCAACAGTGTCAACGGCTCTTAAACCATTAACGACTGCTTTCATATAAGAGTGCTTTGTCATCCCTTTAGCTTGATTGTTCTATATGAAAAAAGAAACAAGAAAAAAGAAGCAATATATAAGAATCATATTTCCTAATACCACATGGATGAGTTGTTTTTATCAATACCTTTGGAGTTGTTCTCAGTTCTAGATAAACAACATTCTCAGCAGCAAAGTCTTCAATAGCTTCTTTCGTGATCCTTGCTACTGTTTCATGGTCAGTTGCAAGAATATGGTACAGATCAAATAGCTGGAAGCACTCAGGCAAAGATCGACCACCTGCATCAGATGTGAGAAAGATGAGAACAATAACTAATGTCAAAGAGATGGAAAATCATAGTCCATTCATACTAAAGCAAAGGAGTCATCTATTTTCAGAATATAATTTCGGCAATTCTTTACCCTTTACACAAATTTTCAGGAGGCTTCTGGGTAATTAATCATGTCTTCCCACTCCGCAGTACATGTCATTTGCTAATGACAATGTGAAATGATGAGATGAGGAGAAGGTTGAAAAAATTTGGCATTAAGCGTGACATACAGTTAACTAAAAAATCATAGAATTATTTTAACCAAAACCTGTAATTAAGGGATTTCTGAATGTATGTACACTGGGGAAATGGTTTTTCTTGTTTTCAGCTTATCAGACAGTAGATACTAAGTGAAGGAATTGTCAAAAAAAAGAAAGAGATGAACTTTTGAACACCTAAATGTTCTTTAAAATCTGACACTCGACCAGAAACTGACGGGGAACCAGAAGGGATTCTCGATGACGGGGAACCAGAAGGGATTCTCTCCCTAGGGTTTCTCACCCAAAGCACACAGGCTACAAAGCTTAAAACCAATTTTCATTCATTCCAAAACTACCAATAACAATACCAGTCTTGGCCTTAAATAGGCCTACATCAACAGAAAGATCCCATTACAACCGATATGGGACTAAAAGAAAACTGCCAAATAAATAAAAATTACAATAAAAAGGGAAAAATAGCTAAGTTGACTTTCCCAGCCCTAATCGAACCAAACTGAAAGTGTGCGACGACGCCTCCTGGTGTAGAATCGCAATCCTGGAGAGATGTCCCCATCATTCCCTCGGGGTTGGGAAAAACTCGACTCTGTCGAACGTGAACCTCCACGGCTTTTATAATGCTCCAGACGATCAGGGTCCAACCGTTGGAGTTCCTCTCGATTAATCCAAGTGTTATCAGAATCAGGTAGTCCTTTCCAACGAACCAAAAATCTGTGGTAACCACCATCTCTAGTAGAGACAATCTGATCATCAATATTTCATCAATTTGATCTGCCATATGGGTTGGATGTATTTGGGGAAGAGGAGGTAATAAGGGTCTCTCAGGAGGTGGCACAGGGGAAGGCTCATCCAATAAAGGATTATCAGGGGAAAAATTGGGCCCTTTATAAGCAATCAAATCTTCAATATTAAAAGAGGGACTAATTCCAAAATCCGGTGGGAGATCTACTACATATGCATTTGAATTAATTTTATTCAAAATTTTGAATGGTCCCGCACTACGTGCGTGCAATTTCTTCACGGTACCCGGAGGATACCGTTCTGATCGAATCCGAACCATCACGTAGTCTCCTACGTTAAACTCATGTGCTTTCCTGTGCAAATCTGCATAAGCTTTATAGTTTGCATTATTTTTCTGAATTTGGTTGCTGATCTCCTTATGCAAGTCATGAATGTGTGATGCAAATGATGCAGCTGACTCAGACATCCTAGTATGATGGGGTACCATAGGAATTAAGTCTATAGGTTGCCTAGGTTGATAACCATGCACTACCTCTAATGGACTCATACCTATGGTTCTATTGACAGAACTGTTGTATGCAAACTCAGCAGTAGGTAACACAAGATCCCATGCTCTAAGATTCTCACCCACTAAACATCGTAACAGATTACCAAGACTTCTATTGACTACTTCAGTTTGGCCATCAGTTTGTGAATGGAAGGCCGTAGAAAACTGAAGTTTAGTTCCCATTTTATGCCACAGGGTTTTTCAGAAGTAGCTCGTAAATTTAACATCCCTGTCTGAGACAATTGTTTTGGGTAGTCCATGTAGCCTAACAACTTCATCAAAGTAGATTGTAGCAACCCGAGATGCATCCGACGTTTTGGAACATGGCAAGAAGTGAGCCATCTTGGAAAAACGGTCTACAACCACAAGTATGGAATCATGCTTCCTTGCTGTTTTTGGTAAACCTAACACGAAATCCATACTGACATCTTGCCAAGGACAGTTAGGGATTGGTAGAGGGGTGTAGAGACCAGTATTTTGTTTTCGCTGCTTGGCGAGTTGACATGTACGACATTGACTAACAAGTCTTGCAACATCTCTTTTTAAGCTCGGCCAATAAAAACGATGTTCGACAGCTTCAATTGTTTTATTTCGCCCGAAGTGTCCAGCAAGTCCCCTGCGTGTAATTCCCATACCAGAAATTCTCTCAATGAGGTACGAGGGATACACAACAGACGAGAGCGAAACAAATATCCGTCTTGCAGAAGAAAACCATCAATCTCATGTGTCAAACTATCCTTTAATACAGTGTATATACTTCCAAAATCAGGACATGACTCATAAGTTTCTTTGATCTTCTCGAAACCAACCACTTCCGTACTCATGACAGAAAGTAAAGCGGGACGACGGCTAAGAGCATCAGCGACCCTATTTTCCACCCCGGCCTTATGCTTGAGGACATAGGTGTAATCTTGAAGGAATTCTACCCACCTACCATGCCTCGAATTCAACTTCTTTTGAGAGTTGAAATACTTAAGGGCTTCATGGTCGGAATAAATGACGAATTCTTGCGGTAACAAGTAATGGCGCCAATAACGCAGAGCTTGCACTACCGCATAGAACTCCTTATCGTAGGTAGAGTACCGTTGCTTAGCATCATTTAACTTTTCGCTAAAATAGGCAACGGGATGCTTTTCTTGACTTAAAACACCACCTATCCCAACGCCTGAGGCATCACAAGTAATTTCAAAAACTTTCGTGAAATCTGGGAGCCTCATAACAAGAGCTTCTGTCATTCTCTCTTTGATTTCCTGAAACGCCTTGGCAGCAGCTCTAGTCCATTCGAAGTCCTCTTTTTTTAAGCAATCGGTAATCGGAGCCATAATCGTACTGAAGTTTCGAATAAAACGTCTGTAGAAAGTGGCTAACCCATGAAAACTTCTCACTTCTCGAATACTGCATGGTTCTGGCCATTCCACGATAGCTTTGATTTTATCGGGATCTGCGGAGACACCTTGTGAAGAAACAACCACTCCTAGGAAAATGACTTTGTCGGTAAGAAAGGTACATTTCTTAGGATTGGCATATAAACTTTCCTTTCTCAAAGCTACACAAACTTGCGTGAGGTGGTCCAAATGTTGCTCCTTTGATTTGCTATAAATGAGGATGTCATCAAAATATACGACTGTAACGCCCCGATCCCAAGGATACGGAGACGTTATGGCGACGTACATACGCGAGGTGAAAACACGCTCACGCGTACGTTAAGCCTCAATACAGTACATAACCTCCATATAGACATGAGGTCCAGCATGAAAGCAGTACAAGAATACCTGCAGAAAGAGGTCAGCGATCATAACAGATATGATAAAAAAAATGGGGACAAATAAGATAACAGAAATAAATGACCAAGGTACCTATGAAGAGTCCAGATGAGGAAATTCATATGTGACTCCAAAGCACTCTCTGCGAATGGTAACTCGGATCTCCAATCTGGGCATGCAAACCCAGGGTCGTCAGAAAGCGACCTAGTGAGTGGTAAAATGAAGGAGGCAGTAATATATACTATAATAATACAAGCATGATACGAATATATAATACATGATGTTGTAGAAGTGATACCATATAATAAGCATATATGAAGCAGTAGAAATATAGTAACATGTCATCTTTTAATACCATCACTACTTAAGCCGGTTATCATCGGATCATGTCTATAATCGTCTAGTGGTGATGATGTGATAGAAGTGAATATGCATGTGGGCATATGCAATAGGAACATGCAGGTGGCCTATGCAATATAACTACAGTACGGTGTGGTGCATAACAGTAATGATGTCTGCAAGAGATACAGAAAGTAGAATATATGTACAGATGCATGATTAGTATGCCACCACAGAAAATGTAACATGTACCTAGTAAAGGAACAAGTATCCATGTAACGTGACAACAGATAAATGATCAGGAACAGTAACAAGTACCACTAAACATGTATAAGGCAAGTCATGTCATTTGTACAATAGTAGCAATCAGTACCACCTGATATTTTAATCACTCTCTTCCAGTGTCCCATACCACTGGCAGTTCATACTGGAGCCCGCACTCCAGTCGAACCCATCCGGACATGGCCTACGGGTACCATTATCCAAAAGAGAGAGTAACCAAATAACAAGTGTTCCCGACGTCACTATTATGTATACTGTTTTATTATGTTAATTGGAAACTCATGGTCGAGGAGTTCTTATCGGGTGGGTGTATCCCGTGCATACCCGGGACAACGGCCTTAAACAGACCCCTGGCTGCTGAGACCAGGGCCAGCCCGCTAAGGCTTGTAACATGTACGAGAACTCCATGAGCTAATCACAATAACGAGAAACGGGAGCTCATGAGTAATAACAGACGGTAGCCAGCACTACCCCGTCCCCTGCAGTGGGACAAACAATGGATCCAAACATCCACCCGATATGATCTAGTCAACCGTCAAGTCTCCCCCATACCCAAGTTCTCTTTATGATATGATATGTCAAGTATACAATGTAACAAGAACCAATACAATACATGATATGGGTAACATGATAACTGGACCAGAGCTCTGTTGATAGCATAGAACAATATCACGAGAATCAGGAACAATATAACATGATCAAGATAACATGAACAATACACCGGGAAACGGGAATAATAGATGTGGAGTCCACATATAGAATATCAACAGCTCTCATGTCCAGTAGCGGGAATATCCATATCAGTAACAGGAAACAATCAGATAACATGAATACGGGAACATGGAACAATAATACATGTAGCATGAACGAGTATCCATATGACACGAATAAAGAAACTATACATGCATGTGTCACAGTGATATGTAAACATGACGTGCATGAGTAACAATGCTATGTAGACATGACAATAATAGATGTACTATGAACGGGAATCTATATGACAATAATAGAGCAAGTATTCATGCACTGGTAACAGGACTATGGAAACATGACATACAGGTGTAACAGTGATATGTAAATATGACATGCCGGTGTAACAGTAATATGTAGACATGACATGATATGAAATGCGGTAGTCCGTGCATTGGTCTAGCCATGTACCAGTGTAACATATATGTGTGTCCGTGTACATGATTCTCAGTATCGTGAATCTCAATATCTCGGTAATGGTGAGAGGTGTAACCGATATCTACATGCACTACGGTGTTTAGTGTACCAGTGGGTCAGTAAGGGTGACAGTGGAGTAGTATTGTGTAACCCTACGCATATCAATGTGCATGTAGAGTAGTGTATAACCATGATAGTTATCCATACAGTGACAGTGTATAGTGATTCTTTAATTGATCATCTAACTTAATGTTTATGTTACAATACATGCCGGTTCTCGAATTAAGTTATTGTTTTATTGTTTAATCCACGACTTTAGAAACATGAATAAATAAATAAATAAATAAAATTTAGAAAAGGAAAACACTCACAAACTGGTCATAGGACTGTAGCTCTCATTCCCACGATCGCAACGGATCCAGAATCGCTCGAATCGGAGTCCGGATGCTCCCGATATCGTCCGAATACTAAATCATAACAAATAGGGTTAAATATGCAAATAATATTTAAAATGCAAATACTGAAAATTGACTGGGGGTTTTCTGCAAAAATACCTGTAATGGGTTTGGATGCGGGTTTGGGCCCATAACGGGTCGGGTTTGGATCCGATAACCCGAACCCATAACTTAAACTTTATCGGGTCGGGTTTAAACCCAACCCTTCCCAAACATTGTTATTGGGTTCGGGTTATACCCGAACCCAATACAACAACAACACAACAACAACAGCAGCAGCAGCCCTTGCTGCTGCTGTTGTGAACAGGCCGGCCAGCCCTGCTGGCCGGCGGCAAGGAGGGCCCCGCCGGCGGCGGTCCTGGCCGCCGGCGGCTGCGGCGGTTCGGCTTACACAGAGAGAGAGAGAGAGAGTGAGAGAGAGAGAGAGAGAGAGAGAGAGAGAGAGCAGCAGCAAAAAAAGAAGAAGAAGGAGAAAAAGTAGCAGGAGGAGAAAAGAAGAAAGAAAAGGGAAAAAAAAAAGAAAAAGGGGGTGGCGCCCCTTGGCCGGCGGCGCCCCTCGCCGGCGGCGCCCCTTGGCCATGGAACAGAGAGGGGAAGAGAGTTTAGAAAGGAGAAGAGGTGATTAGGGCTAATTAGAGAGAGAGAGAGAAATAAAGAGAGAGAGATTTAGAGAGAGAGAGAGATTTAGATTTAGAGAGAGGGAGAGAGAGAATTTAAAAGGGGCTAATGGCGGTGGAGCTACAGGAAGGCGGTGGCGTGGAGTTCTCCAGAGAAGTGGAGAAGAAAAGAGAAGAAAAGAAAGAAAAGAAAAGATAAAAAAAATAATATTTAATTATTATTATATTAGTCTCATATTTGATCAGCCCCGAACAATGCTCAAAAATTACAGAAAATAGGAAATATTCTCCTGATACGTAATATGAAGACGGTTTGAAGAAATTCAATACGGTTTGCCAATTAAAAATCCCGGAGTGTCTCGCCGATACGGGCGACACCAGTTTGGCCCGATTTTTGATAAATTCAAAAAAATTCCCAAAAATACCCGGACGTAGATAATACGATTCTAAGACATACGGTGAAGGCCGATTCTCAAAATTCTACTCCGTTTGTGAAAGAAAAATCGTAAGGCAGATTATCGGTATCGGTCGACACCGACTACGGAGATTTTTCAAAATAATCCAGAAAAATTCCAGAAAATCCTGAAAAATCTAGAATATTAGAAAATAATTTTTGAAACTGAAATCAACTCAATCGGACTACCACGGAGGTCAAATCAATTTTTGTACGCCGTATCGCGTACCGATACGGTCATACGTACACCGGGGATCAGGATGTTACAACGACTACAAACTTTCCGATAAAGGGTCGCAATACTTGTGTCATCACTCTCATAAAAGTGCTTGGAGCATTAGACAAGCCGAAAGGCATGACCATCCACTCATACAGCCCATCCTTCGTTTTAAAGGCTGTTTTCCATTCATCTCCCGAGCGAATACGGATTTGATGATAACCACTCTTCAAATCTATTTTTGAAAAGATGGTAGCACCTGTCATCATGTCAAGCATAACATCCAATCTAGGGATTGGAAAACGATATTTTATCGTTATTTTATTGATAGCACGGCTATCCACACACATACGCCATGTCCCATCTTTCTTCGGCGTTAACAGTGCAGGGACCGCGCAAGGGCTCAAACTTTCTCGTATGAACCCTCTGCTCAACAACTCTTCAACTTGCCTCTGTAATTCAGCATGTTCCATTGGGTTCATTCGATAGTGCGGCAAGTTGGGTAGAGTGGCTCCCGGAACTAGATCAATGGCATGTTGAATGTGCCGCATTGGTGGTAGTTCAACAGGGAGGTCGTCAGGAAATACATCAGCAAACTTTGTGATAACAGGGGCCACTTCAGGAAGAATCGTTTCATGAGATTCTTTCGCTACTTCCCGAGCAAGCAAAACTATGACTTGTGCCTCACTACTCACTTCTTGTTCAATTTCTTTAGGGCTGATGAAGTTGAGCTTCTTCTCTTTGCTCGTGTCCACTGGCTTTTTCTCTTGTTTGGACCTGGGTTGACTCGGGACTAGTTTGATCCGTTGTCCTTCATAGTTGAAAGTACAAGTGTTGGACTTTCCCCACAAAGTCACATCCATATCAAATAACCAAGGTCGACCAAGAATCACATGTCCTGCATCCATTGTTATTACATCGCACCAAATTTTATCCTTATAGGTGGCAAATTGCACAGGTACAAGACATCGTTCATTCACCTCCATCGATGCTGTGTTAATCCAGGTAACTTTGTACGGACTAGGGTGAGGGACCGTCTTCAACCCTATCTTTGAAATCAAACTAGAGGATACAGCATTTATACAGCTCCCGCTGTCGACAATGATTTTACAATTTTTCTCACCAATCTTTATCCATGTATGGAAGATTGAGGTTCTTCGCCAGTCAACCACGTCTTTAGGTTGAGCGAGGTTACATCGAACCACAGCAACTTGCCTGATAGTACTAAGAAATTCCTCTTGTTCTAAATCATTCTCAGAATCACTGCTCGCATTTCCCACAAATACAACTTCCTTTTGAGGTTCGTCCTGCACCTCATCTGATTGATCATCCAGAAAGAGGGTCCTGGATTTGCTTGGGCAAAACTTTTCTACGTGCCCATATCCTTGACACTTATAACATTGGGTGCGGGGATTGGTTCGTGGCACGCCCTCAACTGGGCCTTTACCCTTGAGATCTCCTGTTGGGACTGAACTGTTAGGATTGGGTTTGAGCTGGGACTGTCCAGAGGTAGCTCTCGTGCTTTGGCTCTTGTACTCTGAACCTCGTTGATAGTAAGATCCTCGAGACGCATCTAAGTCTCGAACTATCTGGTAGGCGTGTTCTAAATCACTAACACCCCTTGCAAAGAGCTCCCTACGGAGATCATCGCGAAGGCCAGACCTGAACCTAGAGAGGGTGACTGTTGGGGATTCATCAATGAACTCGCTGCACCGGGTCAAGAACTCATCAAATTTCTCAATATATTCTGTAGCAGAGCGAGTCCCTTGTGTTAGCCTGCTCCACTTGTCTAAAAGTTGATCCTGAAAAGTAATAGGGAGATATTTCTGGCTTAACTTAGCCTTCATCTCATCCCAAATCCGGATCGGTTCTTGCCTCCTGAGGGCTATCAGTCTTTCAACATTAGACCAATATTGTCCCGCTTGTCCTACCAGTTTCATGGCAGCGAAACGGACTCGCCGCTCTTGGGACATCTCGTACCACTTGAAATAACGCTCTAGACTCATTACCCAATCAAGGTAATATTGTGGGTCTAAGCGGTCGTCAAAGTTCGATACGTCGACTTTGATGTTTTCATGTACCGGTCATCCTCATCGTATCGATTATGATTCATGTTTATTCTCTCCTCTCGACGATTGTCCCGATTGTTAAGTTGATGCTCTTCATTACGAGAGCCATCATGACGTTCCAATTCCAGCCTGTCCATTCTCTGACCTAGAGTGTTCATTTGGGCCTTAATTTCCTCAAGAGTTTTTAGAATTTCAAGAGTCATGTAATCTGTTGGTGAGGTGATACCAGACGAAGAAGCATTGGGATCCATGTCTATATTGGGTTCAACTAGGTCGTATACTCTACCACTACGAGTACGCATGCACAGTTCCTTTTCTTCTTTTTTTTTTATTGTTATTATCTAAATGCTGAATATATGATGATGATTTGTTTTTTTTTTATATTAATGAATGCAATCTATTATTTCTATATGCCACTAACAATCTAATGCAATTGTGCAGGATGATGAAGATGCGGAGGATCAGCAACTATTCAGGAAAGTAAAGCGCACAATAAGACGAATGAATCTGCTAGCTAGCTCAAGAGTGTAAAATAGAGACTATGTTGTAAAGAACTTGCAATTAGACCTCAATATTTTGTAAGATATTAATTCTATGCAATTGTTGAGATCTACGATGTATTTAGCAGTCCCTAAATTAATATCAAGATATCTCGCAAATAAGGACAAAGCAGATACACTCACTCATTGTTGTGGATGGCAGATAATCAATGAAATTAGGATGACAGAAACAAAGTGGTATCAAAATTTTGTTCGCAGGAAATTATACCTGATTGGATTACCTGAATAGTTGATATGTAACTCCCGTCGGCTGGAAATTCCAATTCACAGCTTCATCTTGCACCCAAATCAGAATTCCAATTTGCACTCAAATAAATGCTTCATGTTGCTATCCTTGATGAGCTCTGTTTCCACTTTCTCGAAACTCTGTTGAAGATGAGGTTGATGAAGTGGATCCTGGTGATGATTCAGTGGTGAAGAATATAGGCGGCGGCGATATAGATGAAGACGAAATTGAGACATTCGACGAAGCTTTGGCGAGGCGGAGGAGATCTGATGACCTCGATGATGGGCTCTGTTGCCACTCAAGTCAAAGTTCGCAAACACTGAGATCACACCCAACTAAAATTCCAAATCAGACTTTCAAATGTAACCCCAAATTTGGTTGCTCTGTTGCTCCTCTCTGTGGTGCCGTTGCTCGACGAATCCAAAGAAAGGCAGAGGATTGACGGCGGACGCGAACCAGAGAAGGACGGAGGACTCTGGAAGGGTTGGCAAAGTGGTGATGCAGTCGAAGTCGAGAACGGCAGGGGATCGTGTCGTGTTTGTTAGTGAACTTGAGGAAGACGACGATCGAGAGAAGACTCGAGCAGGAGTCTGGGCGTCCTCGTTGCAAAGAAGACTGAGCTCGCAGGACGGATGGTGATCTGACGACGAGGGCGAGATCGGGATGAGGACGCCGGAGCTTGACGCTCAGATCTTGACAACGTGACTAGAGTACGCTCAGATCTGGTCGTTACAGAGAGATGCGGATCTTGTCGACAGGGAAGGAGTCGGCGCAGGGTCGGGCGAGTGATGGAGTGCGTCGACCGGTGGAGTCGCTTGGCTCTGGTTAACGTCGTTGTGGTGACGGCGTCGCCTGGATCTGGCCGTCGTTGATGGAGGACAAGGGTGACCTCGCTGTCGATGAGGTTTGCAGCGTGGAGGCGAGTGCTCCGGGTATCGTGTTGGGTGGATGAGGTCGCGAGATCTCTGTCGAAGAGGGTGATGATGGTCGGGCGTCGATCTGATCTCGACAGAAAATTCGATCTGCGGAGTTGGAGGATGTTTGAGAGGGAACGAGGTGGCGGCGGGCTTGAGGAACAGGGAGAGAAAAACAATAGGGTTTTGTTGAATTTTTTTTCTCTTTTGTTTTTAATATGGTGGCGGCGCTGTTGGGGGAAGGAGGTGAGAGAGTAGTAAGGTTTTTTTTTATTTTTGTGTTTTGGAAAGAAATCAGGAATTTAAGCTCTGATACCAAAATGACAGGGAACCAGAAGGGATTCTCGATGACGGGGAACCAGAAGGGATTCTCTCCCTAGGGTTTCTCACCCAAAGCACACAGGCTACAAAGCTTAAAAGCAATTTTCATTCATTCCAAAACTACCAATAACAATACCAGTCTTGGCCTTAAATAGGCCTACATCAACAGAAAGATCCCATTACAACCGATATGGGACTAAAAGAAAACTGCCAAATAAATAAATATTACAATAAAAAGGAAAAAATAGCTAAGTTGACTTTCCCAGCCCTAATCGAACCAAACTGAAAGTGTGCGACGACGCCTCCTGGTGTAGAATCGCAATCCTGGAGAGATGTCCCCATCAGAAACATTTATAATCATACTAACTTACCTATTGTCCAACTCAATTTCCTTATACCAATTTCAAGCCGACATGGCCAATAACTACGAGACTTTCCAATTTTTTACGAGCCAGAGAATCCAAGTGTTTTTCTTGGTCCAAGTATCCAAAAATAGATGGAATTACAAAACTTAAGGGAGGGGCAAGTTGGCTTCCAGAGAAGGGTTAGATAACTATTTTGATTGAGAACATGTGCATGAGTGGGCGTCATGGTGTGCATGCATCGCGTAGGATGGTGTTATTATTGTATTTATTTATGGGTTTTTAACGTAATGCTCTCATATTTTTTAATTTCACATATTTCTTTTTGCTTTATGCATAGTTTCATATGTGTCCTCATATTTTTTAACTTGTGGATATACCCTTCTGTTATAATCAACATCCAACTGACATTAATTAAATAGAACAAGGACAGTGTGCCCTTTAGGTGACAACTGAGATGCAACTGAGAGAGTCAGGCCTCTCTTCCACAAAAGAACCTTAAGCTCAAAAAATTGATTTTTTTTTCTATCTAAATACAGTCCAACCAAATCCATTTCTACCGCTTGTTTCCCATCTATATTGATCCCAGTACGCACTTGAAAAATGCAAAAAAAAAATTCTTTTCATATTTTTCTTTTTGTTTCTTTTTTTATCGATGGAACATTAGACACCACCATGTAAGGACTTGAGGCACCATTCCAAAAGACTAGTCTTTTAGGTAGAGTTGTCCAAATCCTTATATATCTAAGACCATCCTCATGTCTAGCCGATGTTGGGCTATTTGTTCGCACAAATCCCAACAATCTTCTTTTCGAACAAAGAGTCTCCATATAAGCTCATATTTATATATGAAAGACATGCACCATCGAGATCGAGATCTTCTTCACTGCGTTGGTAAGCACACGTCTTACGTGAAGTAAGATTGCAGCATGTAACTCCTCTTCACTGTGTTGATGACGGCACACGCCTTATGTGAAGTAGGAGCATTCTGCCAACCTCGAGAGCTCAACTAGCTTTACAGGGGTATACCACATTTTTTTGCGCGCTGGGTATCGAACAACACCCACACACACGACGAAATTCGGGGCATGCCTCTGATACCATTTGTAAGGACTTGTGACACTATCCCAAAAGACTAGCTTTCTAGGTGGAGTTGCCCAAATCCTTATATACCCAAGACTATCCCCATGTCTAGCCGATGTGAGACTAGTTGTTCGCACAAATCCCAACACACCAATAGTCTCAAAGGACATAGTGAGACAGAGAAAATCATTCACATGACCTGGAGCTAAAACTATGACACATTTGTCTGTCCTCAAAAAATTCATTGCAGCTTTGAAACAAAGGCCTTATGATACATCTTTCGTTTCTTCTTCGTGCAAGTGCCACTGTAGCACAATGCTAAATCCTCTTTGGGATCAGCGAGAGGTTCAGGATTCAAAACCTACTTGTACAAATCTACAATCTACTCTCCAACGACAAAAGAACAAACTCTTCCCGATTAAAGTTTTCACCTCACTTCCCTTTTATAAATCTCAATCTCTCCTATTTCTTTTAGTCAACAAATGAGGGAAGAAAAGGTCTACATCAATTGAATCATCAAAGCGTCTTCTTTAAGTTCCCATACAGGACAGTCAAGAAGAAGAGGGTGATTGATGTGCTACATTGATCAGTCTGATGGATGTACATGGAAGAATGGGGAGGGGAATGGAAATGGGAAGGGGGGTCGTGGGGGCAATAAATAAAGATAAATGGAGGGTAAATAGAAAGATTAGGAAAGAAGGGATGAGAGGTGAAAGAAGGGAACCAATGAATTGTGCACGTAGTGGATGGTTTTCCAATTATAATAGTCGGTTTTACCATTTCAAGAAATTAGTAACGCAACCTAATTTTGCTTTACTCAATTAACCCATTTTCTAAACATTTATATGTAACATAGTGCTGGGTGCTAGAAATGGGTGCATTAAATGATGCATTGAACTTTGAATTTTCTTTAAAGCACAAGGATGGTGGCAACATCTAGGCACACAACATCACTAAGTGGGCAGGTGGGGCATCCATTCAGCCGAAAATTTCTGGGGGTGCTTGTACTTGATGCATCTTTTTATTTAGGATGCATGTGCCCCTTGGAATGTAAATGGATCCGCCCATGGGGTTGTATACTAATTTTCACATGTAAAAAGTGCCGAGAGTGGTTAATGAATTTGGTTTTGTTGAGATTAGCTCCAGGCAGATTCCATTTTGGCCTTTTTGGCTTATTTTGTGTCTTGAGATGAGCGTGATGCTCTATAACAAATCATGTATGTTACATCTTCATCTGCACACTTTCTTGGCCAAGGAGAATCTTGAAACTGCCACCTTGATTGCGTGAGCTTAACCAAAAGGTAGGTCTACTATCTAACTCAATTCGCTATTGACAGACACATTTTAAATTTTATTGAATCTTTCTCGAATTTGTAGCCAACCCCATTTTGATGGGAAATACATAAGATGATGATGATGATGAGTTTAAGTGAACATATAACAGAGATGGATGAAAGTAATTCCAAGATATGTCATGCATTTTTCAAATAACATTGATTATGATACATGTATCAATCGAACTATGGAAGGAGTGCCAGGATTTAAAATATATATATATATATATATACCGGCAAGTCATATAATTGTGATAAAGAAGTGTTAGTTTGAGTTTGAAACTTCCCTACACAATGGAAAAGTAACCAATTGAAATTCTGCTTGCGCAAATTTGTATCACAAATTCTCTTAGCAAGAAATAGGTTAAGGAAAAAAAATTATAATGATGTTTCATGCATACATTTCATGATTACATCTTCTACATCTGCAAAAACAATGACACCCTTCTCACCCAACTCTTTTGCAAGTTCCCTGTGAAAGAAAGATGGCAAAGCATAATGTTAGAGAACTAGTTAACTGTTTAATAGAAGAAATACTAGCAACATCTCAGGTTCATTATTTTGTAAAATTATAATCTAATGCTTCTGTTAACCTGAATGTTGGCATTCTGAATTATGCACTGCAGTAGGGAATTACAGACTGCTTTCTACATCATAATTACTTGCATCTTCCATCTAAGAATATGTATGCATAGAGTTCATAGTCAAGTAAATTGAAAACCAATGTTAAAGAAGAAAACATATAAACTGGAAGAATTTTGTTTTACTTTCAGTTATCTGTGAGATTGTATTGAAATGCTTTGGCATTAAAGACTTGAGAGTTCACTTTCAGTTTTCCCAAAAAATAAAAAATAAAGAGTCTCCAAGTTTCACACCTATTCAGTTTATTTAACTCTAAAATTTTTAATTCTTCCAAAACTAAATAACAATTTGTGACTCTCCTATTTAAGCATCATCTATTCATTGTGTCTTGTAGCTGTAGAACATTTCTCGGTGACTCATAGCAATATCTGAATAACTTTAATAAGTAGGAGTTCTAGATCTTTAAAACTATCATGTGAGATGTAGATTATCCATTAACAGCAACGGACTCATGACACTGAACCATCATTTCTTACAGAAGATCTATAAGATCATGAAAGTGATACTTGGAGATACTTGGAGACATGTAAAATCTCTTTGAAGGTACTGTGAGGGTCTTGAGATTCGTTAAACCATGTTAGGAACTCCTTAAAGAACATTATGATGCAACAAACCAAATCAGATAGCTTCATGTTAAGTTATTAACCTCATAGCCATCTATGTTCTTAAAGTATTTGGAAAAAGAGGTTGGGATCAGGATTGTTAATTGACTAGAGATTTAAGAAACCTTTATATTTAAATTCACAAGTAGGTTTGGTACTTGGACATGCTCTAGACCTGAGTCACCATGACCACTTGGCTTTTACATATAAAAGATACCAACACTACCTAATTAACAGTTTGACGGCCCACCTTTAGGAGTTTGTTGAGATCCATACAAGGCCTTGAGCACATGAATTAGAATCCATTTTGTAAATTCTTTTATACAAACAACAGAATGGATCCTACTTTACTGCAAGCTAAAGAGAATAAGCTAGTGTTGGTCCTTGAGGGTGATGCCCGCTCCCCTTGGGTCCGCCACTGTTTGCAATAGTGTAAAGCTTGTTTTTAAGCCACACAGATCACCCACATTCTACTTTAGAGCATCGTAGAAGCAATTGTTCAAAGCCTACGAAACAAGTAAACCTCACTCAACATGTAAAATACAATTTGCACACTGCATTTATCCTGACAGAAAGTTCAGTACTTCTACAACGACAGTTGTGATAATTTCTACCTCTCTTTGTGAACCACTTCCAAATAAAAGTTCCAAAAAATTCTTGGTCAATTGAAACTAATTGTGCAGATAAGACTCCAGCTAAAAGGGGTCTAGAGTTATCAGCTGGAGTCTTTCATTTGGATTATTATCTCCTCCTCATTTCTTGGGGTTAAATAGTGAAACTCTCTTAGCAAAATAATATGTCTTAGAAATCTGAAACTTGCTCATAATTTAGAAAAAGGACAAACCCTAAAAACTTGCAATAAAGACTCTGAAGATTAGTACCCCTTTTCCAACAATCTCACATTTTCTAGGGAAACTATCATTTTTAGAAACAAATGGATATATCCCAAAGTAATTACAAGGAAAATTTATAAATGGAAATTCTTTTCGTCCAGAATTGAATCCTAGGTTTTGTCTTTGATAATCCTCCTTTTATAACTGTACCAAGCATCATCTCTGAAAAAACCTAAAATCGGAGAAAGAGTGGCAAAGGGTCCTACATCTTTGATCAAAATACAAACATAAAATATCAAACGGAGCTTCGTGGATTGGTAAGGGGAAGTTTGAGATAAAGAGAAATAGATGGTTTGAAATTCTTATTATAGGAGGGAACACATAAAGTGTACCGATATTAAAATGGGAAATTATAGTTAAACTAGCTTTGTAAATTCCCAAATTGGCAAACAGAATGGTCAATAACACCAATAATGAATCATAAGAATAAAAATGATGACATGGGAATGGTATAACTCATGAGCATCAACAATGCATGAACTAAATAGAATTCATAATGGTAAGAGTGAGAATTTAGAGTCATTCACTTCTTCTAAGCAAATGGGTATTTCCCAAAAAACTGAAAGAGGTTAAATGTATGAGGCAAAATAGAAGCTTTAACATACAGGCTTACAGATATAAATTTAACTAGAATCTCCAAGCGAGATGAATGATGACCAATAAGGGTAATTAGACAATTCTCTTTTATTGTACAATTTTCATTTCTTAAGCATCAATAATGGGCTAATTAAACAAGACTCCTGATGAGCAAATTAGGTTATCAGAAACAAAGATGAAGACATGGGTATGTTACAACTCCTAACAACAAACACTCAGTATTTTGTGTGTGTGTGTGTTTGTGAGTGGGTGGGGGGGGGGGGGGGGGGGGGGGGGGGGGGGGGTGTTGGTGGTTGACTGAAATTTAAGAAAGGAACAAAATTTTGAAGAGAGAGAAAATTACAGAAGGGTGGAGTCTCTGATGGAGCCATTGAGGTGCGCGTGGAGCTCTATCTTTGGGATCAACTGGCACCATTCCTTCATCCCCGCCATCTCTGTCTCTCTCACTCTCCCCACTTTTTTCTTTTTCTCATGAGTTGTATAAATATCCACCAAAGCTGTGGGAGCGGATATTGTCACTCCGAAAAAATGAGAAAGGCCCCCAAAGACTAAGGTACCGCAAAATTTGATAAAAGCACCCAAAAAATAAAAAAAAAAAAAAAAAAAAAACCAAAATGCTCCCTTCTTCTACTCCTCGTCCTCCTCTCCCTCCCATGTCTGCGACCACCGGCCTTCCCCCTTCCTCCCCGGCCTCACCTGAATCGGCAAACCCCCCTCCCCTGGCTTCCCCTTGGCATCAGACACCCCCCTCGATCTCCCCTCCCCCCCCTCCTCTAGATGTTCGGCCGGAGGTGGCGACCTGTTCAGTCGGATCTGGATGAACAAACACATTTCTGTTCAACCAGATCCGACCAAAACAGACTTTGTTCGGCCAGGTCTAACCGAACAGACCAGATCTGGCCGAACATCTGGGGGGAGGGAGAGCCCTGGGGAGGTCGGGGGGAGGGCGGTGAGATCGGGGGGGGGGGGGGTAAGTGGGGGGGGGGGGGAGAGGAGAGGGAGCGTCAGGGGGAGGGCGGTGAGATCGGGGGTGGGGGGGGGGGGTAAGTTGGGGGGGGGGGAGGAGAGGGAGCGTCAGGGGGAGGGGTCGTCGGAGAAAAGGAAGGAGGGAGATCAAAGTAACGAGGAAGAAGAATGACATTTTGGACATTTCATCAAGAGTAAATTTGTAAAAAAACAATAATGAGACACTTGTAAATATTTTTTGGGTGACTTTCTCATTTTTTGGGGTGGCAATATCTGTTCCCTAAAGCAGTGCACAGAGAGTGGGGAACAGATATTGCCACCCTAAAAACGATAAAGGTCCCTATAGATTAAGGCACCCCCAAAATTTTCTAAAATGGCCAAAATACTATTTTCTTCTTGTCCTCCTCCTCTCCCCCTTGCCGGCGAACCTATCACTAGCCCCTCCCCTCTTCAGCGAACCCCCGTCCCCCCTCCTCACTCCTCACCTTCCCCTCCTCCCGGCCTCCCCCTCCTGCTCCTCGTTCCTCCCTACTTCCCCTGATCTCCCCTCCCATTCCTCCTTCCCCTCCTCCTTCCCACTCACCCTCCTCTCCCCTGGCCTCCTCCCCTCCGATCTCCTGCTCCTCTTCCCCGGCCTCCTCCCCCCCAATCCCCTCCCCCCGATCTCCCTCTCCCCCTTCCACTCAGCTGTTCGGTAGGATCTGTCCGAACAGACAGTGGTTTGTTCGGTCAGATCCGGCTGAACAGAAAGTGGTCTGTTCAGCAAGACAAGCTGAACAATTGGGTGGAGGGGGAAGGGGAGGAGACCGGGGGAGGGGAAAGCGGGGGGAGGCCGAGGTGGGGAAGGACAGGTGGGGGGAGGAGGATGGGGTGGGGAAAGCCTGGGAGGCAGAGGGGGGAGGAAGGGGGGAGCGGGGGTCGCCGGAGAAGTAAGAGGGAGATGGAGGAAGAAGGAAGAGAAGGAAGAAGAAAGAAGAAAGGGATTTTTTGGATTTTTCATCAATGGTGAAATTGTGGGGGTATCCGTTCCCCAGAGAGTGTCCCCTCTGCCTCTGGGTTGGAGAATGTGAATACCCAAAATGCCCCTACCTTTCCCTTCTATTTACTTGAACAGTTAGAAACACTTCAAATTTGAAGTATTTTTCTTTTATGTAATTCAAAATTTGAAGTAATGATTTCCCATTTTTTCCCTTTACTTTTATTTCTCATATAATATTTATGTTTATTTCTTTGCGTGTGCTTACTTGTGAATATTTTTTGTTTATTGCTGCAAATTAAATTTTGATTTAAAAATTTGTTTTTAAAGGATATGAGAAATTCAGAACATTTTGGGCAGACATTGCACTACCGAAGATCAGTAAAAAAAAAAAGAAATAAATAAAATATAAAAAGAAGAAAAAGCGTGATCCCTGACTTATCAGGCGTGAGATATGGAAAAAATCAACGAAAATGATGGAAAGAGACAGTCATTACTTCTTCTTTTTCTGATTTTTAATGAACGACTAAGTCCGAAATGGCTAGCTAAGCGGTCATTTATCGGGCAATTTTTCAAAAAATTCTTTTTTTCTAAAAATAATTTCAAACATGGGCCTCCTCAAAAAACATTTTCAAAAATACACCTTTGACACGCCAAGTCAGCGTTATCGCTGATGGGGGTGGTTTTTTGGTTCAACCGGGGTTATCAACCCCGGCTAAAACAATTTTTTTTTGGGCTGTATTCACTCGATCAAGGGATGCTCTATAATTTTTTTTTTTGAGTTTTGGGTTTTGATCAGGGTTGTTAATCTTGGCCAAGCTAAAGTTAATTTTTTTTTTTAAAATGATCAGTCACTTGCAAGCCAATTTATTTGTTTCTTGACCGGGTTGCCAATCACAGCCGAGCCGTTGTTCACGTGATTCACTTGACGTCATGCATGAGGTGAAGTGAACCTCACGTGAACGTTGTTCATTTGATTCACTTGACCTCATGCATGCGCGAGGTTAAGTGAGCTTTGTTCACTTAAAAATCGGAGGAAAGGTCGTTGCTTTTCAACCATTAAAATAAATTAAAAAATAGTTCGATTGTGGTTTCCACCCCGATCGACCGATATATATATATATATATATATATATATATATATATTATATATATATTATATATATATATATATATATATCATGTGACCGAGATTGACAATGCAGGTCGAGCGAATATAGCTCAAAAAAAAATAAATATTTGGTCGAGGTTGACAACCCCGGCTGAACAAAAGACCGTCTCACACCAGCGCCAGCGCCATACTAGCTGGTCGAACTGCGTGACGCTGACGTAGCGTGTCAGAGGTCTATTCTTCTAAACATTTCAAGGATAAGTCTATTTCTGAAAATTTTTTTAGAAAAAAGATTTTTTTTTTTGAAAAATTGTATTTAAACCCATAAAAGTGATAAGTAATCCCAAAAAAATAAGTTAAGATTTTCTTGGACAATTTTATCCTCAATGAAAAATTCAAAATATAAAATTAACTTTTCAAATATTACAACTTTATCACTATAATTAGTTAGTTTACCCATGTAATTAGTAAGTGCATCAAACTCATATAACTTTAATTCTTTTTCAATCTCAAAATTCTCTTTATTACTCAAATCATAAATCTCCATCTGTATCTTCCCTGAATAGCTAAACTGTGAATCATTGTGAATTTCTTTATCAAAACAGGGACATAACACGGATTTGATTCACAAACTTGCCTCCCACACATGGACAGTGCCATGTGCATCCAAATAGGCAAGAAGCCAACAAAAATGATGCCAAACACACAGATATGAATCATACACGTAACACAGAGCATTGCTCTCTTGATTGAGTAAAACAAACACTAAAGCATATATGGAGAAAAGTATTACATCATGCTTTGCAGCTTTGGTGAAGAGAAGCCTTGATCAGGGAAATCAAGCAAATCCATAGCTGCATATATGAATCAAGATATGAACTCTGATTTTGCGTGATCCTCTTCAATTTCTTTCTTCTTCTTCTTCTTCTTTTTTGGTGTCTCTCTTTATGATCAGCTAGCAAGTCTTCAATCATAGTAAGGGCCGGTAACTATCATGGGTACAATATTCTGAAGGCTGAATGCTGGGTAGGAACTGGAATTTGAGATGACGGTATAACTGAACTTTTACACTTAAATTGGGTGTGTAGAAAATAAGGATATTTAAGATTATTTGGAGAATAATTTATTTACCAATTTACTGGGTCTATTAACTAATAGATCTACTTGTCACTTTTTTGAGTTTAAATAACCGCACTCAATTTATCAGTTATGTGAGTTATTAGTTCACTAATGATACCAGAAAGTAAAGTTTAGGTTGGTTCAAATCCATTAGGAGAAACCTAGCTTTGTACTAAAATTGGTTAAGAATCAATCGTTTCCTTTAGCTCATGCTGTAATTATCTGTGACACGAGTACGAGATCACGATGAGTAATTGCAGATATATACCATCAGTTGTTAAGTCTACATCTCAAACTAGCACGCATTCAGTATTTCTGGAGATCGGTCCCCATGGCATGTGACAGGCTTAATTGAAGGTTTCTTTACTAAGAACTACATTAAACTTTATGTTTTCCTTTGGTAGTTAGCTTTCTGATTAGGATGAAGTCTTTGCCTTTACATATTTTGATGAAACGTGATACATATAGAAAAGTGGTGCATAAAACAAGCAATGGGTAGCTCAAGAGTGTTTGTAGATCGCCAGCGATACTGACAGATTGATCGTTTTCCTGAAAAACTTTCTTGCTTTGATATGTGTGTGTGCGTGTGTGTGTAGTTCTAGCTGTATGTTTATGATTACATAGTGAAGTTTGTTTCCTATATGTGTATCTGAAACTTGTCCATATTCATGCAGATTGCTATTTATACTGATGTTACAAAACATTCTCTTCATTTATTTATAATCTTCATTCTTGGAAATTCATAGTGCTTTGTTGTCTTCCACAAGAATTAATTGACTTACGGGTCTCATTAGTATAGTGTTACGGCATAGTTAATGCGTGCACGTCAGCTGTTTCGTTCAGTGGGATCTTGGTCCCCACCTGTAGAATCACTAGTATAGTCTGAATGACTTCAGTCTGTTGGCTGCAAAAGTTTAAAACTTTATGCTTCATTTATTTATTTGAGGAATAAATCCTTTATGTTTGATGAGCAAATGACATTCGAACATCTTCCTTGTTCCTCTGGAATATGTAACCATTTTTTTTTCGTAGAACCAACATAAGAACAACAAACAGGTGGCAGAACAGCTATTCCTGGTAATATTTATGTTGTTATTGAAAATATTTTCTATATATTCTTCTATTTTGCAAAGAAATATAGCTTAAATAGACTAAAGGCAACGGCGTGTTGTTCCATTACTACTTGGACTGATACATCCAACATTACTTCCCAAAAGCCATAAGTGATCATGCTATCTCTTGGCCTTTTTTCAAACAAGTAGATATAAAGTGACAAGGCTCAAATTCGCTTCTTTATTCTTTGTCTTAGTCATTTATTATTATTGATAAGGCGTGTCCTCTCTCATGCATAGTTGCAGGTCCCAAAACCTGCAAATAGACCCAAGTGAATATGGAACAGTGCTGAAGTGAGAACAGATACGGTTGTAAATAGTCTGAAACAGTTTGAATATTTACTTGGGTCTGTTTGAACAATAAGAGCAGACTTTCTGAAGTCACACTTCATTGCAATCCTGCCAGAGGCTTCATAGAGAAGATTCATGACCGCAGATGCATGAGAAATGGTAACATTGGGGTTGAAGCAGTTCCCACCGGGCTTTATTAGAGTGCAGTCCACAATAGAGCAGGCATAATTTATGTTTTTCTGCAGGTCTTCCTCTAGCGTTGAAGGCTTAGCGACACACCAAGTTTTCTGCCAAGCGACAACACCCCACTTAATAATATAACAGTATGTTTCAAATAGTACTCAAAGTTATGATTACTTTTGATGTAAAACTTGATATTAAAAAGAATAGTGTAGGATTGAAATATGTGAATGATTTGAGTACAGAATTTTGTTCTCTTCGGTATTGGATTGGAATGTGAAGTCTCAGAAATACCTGTCTGTTCTCCGGCAACCTTGGACCACGACCACCTGCAAATAATTATAGCAAACAAATTACATTCAACTCTCTTCTTGTCCAACTTCTCTAAATTTGTGAACAAGGGAAGCCAATTCTACATTTCTTAGAAGTATAAGCAGGTATGTACCAAAGGCCAAAGCCGGGATAAGAAGAACCAAGAAGATGATTGGAATGGTTGCCTTAGCCATAATTCGAGAATACAAGAATCAGAGAGATCAGTTATGAGTTGTAATGGTGATACAAAGCATCGGTAGGGAGAGCTATATATAACCTTCAGGGTATAGTTTGCTGATGGTTAATTCTGAAGAAAGTGACTGTAAAAGACATGACATGTGATATGATCACATAGAAGTTTCTTTATAAGAGTTTGAAATAATATGTATGAATAGAAGTTTCTAATTTAGAAATATTTCGAGGGAATCAAGATGGCGTGAGAAGAATATCTTCTTTTGTGTAAGCTTTGCATTCTGTATTTATTTGGACACAGAATATTTCAGGATTCATTTTAATTGGAAGTGATGCTCTTATAGAAAAAGCTGTTTTCTAGAACAATAGTTGTGGTTATAGAAGCTTTGAGCATAAAGTATGAAATGAAAGTTTGAAGAATTAATGTCATCAGGGAATCAGGCCGATATAAGAATGGCTTTGCTATAAAAGTTTCCAACCTTTGTATAAAAGAGTATTTGAAGACCATTTGCATCGAAAGTGAAGAACACTTATAGAAAATGGTGTAACAGTTGGTTTCTAATACAAGAGATGAAGAATACAATTAGAGATTCAAATAGTAATAATAACTAATCAAGACAAAGAGAACAACACACCGGTATTTAACGTGATTCGATCAATATAACCAATGTTTACGGGAGAAGACAATAAGAGGAATCCACTAATCAAAATGAGATAACACAAAGAGATTACAACTCTAATCTCACCCACCCAAACCCACAATACCCAAGTTATATTTGGAACAAAAATGAGAGTATGAGTATATAAATGCTTAGCTTATCTTTCTCTTCACTTGCATTTCTTGCTCATGCCTTTATATAGGCACCAAAAGATGAAGCTAGCTAAATCTTTACGTCACTTATTCATGCATTAAATGATCATGTGTTGCCATCACTTTCATATAATTAATATGGTCTAAAAGATTAATAGCTTTGTTCATTTCATTAATAGAAAGATTTGGATAAATCATGGTTGGTGGTTTATTAAGACAAGGCAAGTATGCTTGTATGTGACAAAGCCTGCATGTTTGTATTCAAGTCACTCCAAAAAATCTCCATCTTGACTGAAATACACAATAAATTTTTCTAAATTAGCTCAAACTTCATCAAGCGTTATTTGTATCCTCAGTGTCTTCCCTAGCCCCAATGAGCTTAATCTTCGCCACTTTGAATACCAAGTAATTCGAGATAGTTTCGAACTTGGGCGAAGGTACGGGTTTCGTTACCATATTTGCGAGATTATTTATAGTTATAATTTCTTAACTTTGATGACTTTAATTTTTCGAATAAAATAATATTTGTCATTAATGTGTTTGGTTCTCTCATGATGCATCTGATGTTTCGTCAGATGTATAGCATTCTGACTGTCACAAAACACCGTAGCTACACCTCAGTGTAAGATGAAATTTTCAATCAAACTTCTTAACTAAACAACTTCTTTTACTGCCTCTATAACTGTCATATACTTTGCCTCTGTAGTAACAAAGCAACTGTCCACTGTAAATTCATCTTTCAACTAATGACACAACTTGAAAGAGTGAAAATATTACCCGTCAGATATCTCCTTCTATCCAAATCACCTGCAAAATCTAAATCCGAATATCCAATGATTTTGCAATCAAAATTAGTTCTCATGCCAAAACACAGATCAATATTAATAGATTTTTTTAAATATTACAAAATTCATTTCACTGTCTTCCAATGGATTCCGAATCTGGTCATATATTAACTCACGATATTGACTGCATGTGAAATGTCTAATTGAGTGCACATTATAGCATACATAATATTTCTAACTTCACTAGCATAAGAAACACGTGACATATGTTTCTCCTCTTCATCGGTTTAAGGATTTAAATGTGTTGAAAGACGAAAATAAGCAGCAAGTGGAGTCTTCACAGGTTTGACATCAAACATACCAAATCTCTCTAATACATTCTCGATGTATTTCTTCTGAGATAGAAATAATTTTCTTTATCGCATATTCCTATGAATTTTTCTTCCCAAAATCTTTTTTGTTGCATCCCAATCTTTTATCTCAAACTCTTATTTGAGCTCAGCTTTTAACTTATCAACTTCACACATGTCTTTAACTACAATCAACATAACATCAATATACAAAAGAAATATACAAAAGAACTATGATTGACTTTTCAATGATAAACATAACTATCATATTTACTTCCAGAGTAACAATGGTTAATCATGGAAGTATCAAATCTTAAATACCATTATTTAGGTGACTGCTTCAAATATAAAAAAGATTTCTTTAATCTGCATACATGATCTTTCTTGCTTTCAATAACGAACTCCTTGCATAAAGATCTTTTCTCAAGCTCGCTATGAAAAAAAATCATTTTCACATCAAGTTGCTCAAGCTCCAGATCGAACCAAGCAAACATGAATAACAATACGGAATAGAGGTATGCTTCACAATTAGAGAGAATACTTTATTAAAATTGACACCCTCTGTGTGATTGTAACGTTTGGTTACCAAGCGCTCTTTATATCTAAGACTTAGCCCCTGGAATTCCTTCTTCCTTCTTTCTTTTTGAAGACTCATTTGCTGCAAATAATTTTTTATCCCCTGGGTGGCTTAACTAACTCTCATTTCTGATTCTTATAAAGAGACTTTATCTATTCAGTCATAGTAACAGTCCATTGTGCATCTTTACTAGAACAAATACCCTCATTGTAAGTAGTAGGCGCTAGAATCTCAATAGATTCTGCAATACTCACAGCATTAACGATCATATCTACATAGGAATATTGTTTAGATGAACGTATCTGCCTTCTTACTCTCCCTGTTGTAATACTGTATTGTTGCTCTAGAGGTCTATCATCATCCAAAGTTGAACCTTGAGCATCATCGACTAGTTCAACGTGAGTGCTCTCCTACACTCTTTCCGAAACTTTGCTCTCAAGTTTCACTTGCTAGCTTCCTCTCTTGAACCTGTAGAATCAACAATATACTCTTTTCTCGGCTGAAGCATAAAATTTTCATCAAAATAACATCTTTATTAATAATAAATTTAAGTGACTTACGATCAGGATACCACAACATGTATCCTTCACCCAATAGCATAATCAAGAAATATAACTTTATTTACCCTAGGTTCAAGCTTACCATTTACATGAAAATAAGTAGAAAACTAAGTACTTGTAAGTGAGAGTAATTAGCATGAGTACAAAAACAACCTTCTTAGGAGTCTTAAAATCAATGGCCATAGAGGGAGATCATTTACCAAATAGCAAGTTGTACTAACTGTCTTGGCCCAACATCACTTTGACAAACTGACATTAGAGAGCATACACTGAGCTCTCTCCAACAGTATCTGGTTCATCTTTTTTGTAACTCTATTATCTTATTATGTGTACCAAACTGTACGATGCTGCATAATTCCTTCATTTTTATAGATATGATCAAACTTTGTAGAACAGAATCCATTCCGTTGTCGGTCCTGAAACGCTTCACCTTCTTCCCTGTTTGTTTTTCGATTATAGTCTTCCACTGCTTGAAGATGCAAACACATTACTTTTATACTTGAGAGGATATCCCCAAAATTTTCTAGAATAATTATCAATTAAAATCAGAAGATAACGAGCTCAAACTTTCTATGAAACATGAGAGGGACTCCAAATATCTGAATGAATGTAGCCTAAGGTGCCTTAAGTCTTGTAAACACATGTACCAAAAAAAACTCTGTGCTATTTGCCCAAAAAAACAATATTTACAAAAGTCAAGTTTTTCTCTTTTCTGGCCACAAACAAGCCTTACTTTCTTAACACATGTAGTCCTCTCTTACTCTTATGCATAAACGATTAATATCTAAGTTTGGGTCTTTTGAAAATGACACATCGACAAACTTATTACCGTGGTACCTTGAAGGATATAAAGAGTACTCACTTTGTTTCTTTTCAACACAATAAGAGATCCTTTGTTGGCTCACAAAACTTCACCTTCAGTTGAAATTTATAGCCATTAGAGTCAAGGGTGCCCAAAGAAATTAATTTTTATTCAAATATAGCACATGTCGAAGATTATCCAATGTTATAACAATTTCATCTTGCTACCAATTGTCTTGCAAGGAATGTTATTTTTCATTAAGATATTCTAACCATCAATTGGCTGGTAAGTCATAAACCAGTCCCTATGGTGACATATGTAATAAGATCAACTCGAATCAAAAACCCACTGATCTTGTCAACAAGCATTAAAGGCAATAACTGAAAGAACCTTATATGATGTAGAAGCTTCTTCTACAATACTAGCAACTGAGAATTTCTCATCTTGAGATTTTCTCCTAACATTTTTGTTTTTTCTTTGAGCTTAAAATAATATTTTCTATAATGATCAAACTTATGAAAATAGTGACACTCAACATTTTTCTTAACCTAGATTTAGATTTTTCTCAACCCTCCTCTGTACGACCACGAACGAACAAGCCTACAGCTTGATCCTCATTTCTTATGACTAATACTTTCTGTCTTAGCTCCTTAAAATGTAAGGCTGACTTGATCTCTTCTAAAGAACGTGTATCTTTGCCATAAAGTATACAATTAGCAAAGTTTTGAAAGGAGGTAATGAGTAAAAGATGAAAACTTGATCTTTTTGTTGTGCTCGGAGACAACAACCCTTAGAAGATCCAACCTGATCTCAATCACCAAGAACAATGAAAAACAAACTAGAAGAACAGCCAACCGCAAAAACCAGATCTAACGAGGTTCGGCCAACTTGCCTACGTCCTCGGGGCAATTCACGGAGAGAGTTTTCTTTATGGAAGATGGATTACAATAGCTCTGAATCTCTATCAACACAAGAGAGTCCGCAGCTATACTTTGTCTAAGCACTCTAACCCTAGAAAATTACAACCAGGGCTTAAATACATAACTTCCTGAAACAACAGATTTCGCCCAAAACCCGACTGTCGGTCGACCGCCGGTCGACCGACTCCCTCTTACGGTCGACCGAGCCGGTCGACCGAAACAAACAGAGAGTTGGGTTGCTTACAGAGACCCTTTCCGGTCGACCGGTCCGGTCGACCGACGCAACCAAGACCCTCTTCGGTCGACCGGTCCGGTCGACCGAAGAAACCTGGGAGCACCTGTGCACTTCGTGCACGTCGGTCGACCGGACCGGTCGACCGACCACTGT
>JAVJIF010018557.1:0-143985 GCA_038442645.1 Agave tequilana
GGAAAGATCCATAGGGCGGCTCGAAAAGCCCAAGGGCCGGAGAGGGTCGGGTTAGGGTTGAATGCATAAAACCCGAGGGTCGGGATTGAGGCCTAAAGTGAGGCCCTAGAATTTTTTGGGTCGGGGCCGACACGGGGCCTGGTCCAGCCCCTGCCATTATCATCCCACTATCAACCATAGATTGCTCATCTTTGTTATATGTTAGGAGAGATTCATGACATTTGAACAGTGTGTCCTATCAAATTCATCTCAACATAACGTTCCCCTCACCTCACCCCAACCCAACCACCACCTCCTAACTCCCTTTTTGTATGTGGCTCCATGGCATAAAATTAGTTGAAGAGCCATGTTCTAAAGAAGAACCTCTAATTAAGGAGATGGTAGAATAAGAGAATCGGAATTAACTAAAACAAAAAAGGAGCATCTCAGCATCTCATGAAGAATAGGAAAAGAGTAGAAATACTAAAATCTTGAAAAAGATGAACTTTTGAAAAAAGAAGCTAAGGATATGGTTAGGAAAAGAACTTGGGAGATTGGTACCCATTTCATGATACCTACAATTGGGAATTCTCTGAAGTGAGGAAGGCATGACCCCAACTTCATTGGATCAAGGCACGCAAGAAGATTAAACATAAAATAAGATAAACTCAAGAAGATATGTGTGGTTCAGCCAAATCCATCCTACATTCACAAGAAGAGCATTGAAAGAAATTTCAAAATAAGTATGGGAGTACAAGAACAAACCCATCCACTGAATCACAATAGAAGATCTCAAGAGTATTTAACTTTCCTTGTAACTTGATACAAGGAAAATACATTTAGAATAAATTAAATTAACCCCTTGACCCCCACCACCCCTTTGATGACTAGTACCTTCTGATGTGAAACAGGATGCTAATGATGTCAGAAATCAGTAATAAAGCTAAACTTACGACGTCTCACTACAAACGACAATTTTTAGGTAAGAAATAAACGTAAAACTAATTATATGGCAAGATAGTTTTTAAACAAAAAATTATTATACTCGCAATGTAGAAAATTCCAATCATCACAAACCAACGTCAACACTTAGCTAATCAGGAAAATCCAACTCACAATATCAGGATAGCAGAATATAAGAACAAACAGATTCACACATGCTTATGAATATTTGTGGACATCAGAGAAATCATGATAATATGCTAGAGATAAATTTAGCGGTGTAACTCTACAGTAGATGATATACTGAAACTAAAAGTTACCTACCGAGAAGCTACGTTCTCGGGTATCCGTTCATTCTCTTGTTTATCTAATGTTCTGATCCGCCTTTAATTCTCTTATATTGATCTATTAGTAACTGGACTGAAAGATCATATCATTGTTGTTGTGCAAGCTCAGGCTCTGTTGGAGGGTGTTGGCGCAAGTAATGGAGAGGGGTCGGTGTGCCCTATGCCACGTAAGGACGGAGGTAGAGGTGAAAGGTCTTTGGGTGATGTCGGCTGTGATTGGGAGAGCACGAGAACAATTGGAGATGGATTTTGTTTACTTTGAATTTTTAATCAAAATGATTTGTGGAGAGAGAGCATTGTAGTAGAGAATTTTGTTAATAGGTGTGGATGTGCTGAAGTGTATTCTCTGTTGCAGAGAGAAAACAGGGAAGAAAGGGGAAAGGGGTGGGGGCCAAAGGGAAAGAAACTGAATTGGGCACAGTGGTGATTAGGGATTGTTTGATTTGTGAATATATATAATATATATATATGGGCTTACTGTACCTCAGCCGCGGGCTGAGAGAGTTTTCTCAGCCTGCGGGCGTGGCACATCACCCCCACATCTGTAATAATTTTGGCGGGCAAAATCCTGTAAAATCCCGCCCAATTTAATGTCAGTCACCTCAACATTGTAATTTCTAAAAATACCCTCCCTCACAACTTTTTACCGACCTGGTAGCAGTCCTCAGAAAAAGACTGCGACCTTGGTAGCAGACCTTGGTAGCAGTCCTCAGAAAAAGACTGCGACCTTGGTAGCAGTCCTCAGAAAAAGACTGCGACCATGGTAGCAGTCCTTAGAAAAGACTGCGACCGTGGTAGCAGTTCTCATAAAAACACTGCGACCATGATAGCAGTCCTCAGAAAAAGACTGCGACCTTGGTAGCAGTCCTCAGAAAAAGACTGCGACCTGGTAGCAGTCCTTAGAAAAGACTGCGACCGTGGTAGCAGTTCTCATAAAAACACTGCGACCTTGGTAGCAGTCCTCAGAAAAAGACTGCGACCTTGGTAGCAGTCCTTGGAAAAGACTGCGACCGTGGTAGCAGTTCTCATAAGTACTGCGACTATATAAAAATCATTAAATATCAAATCAGATAAAAAAAATTTAAAGAAGCAGCATTCACTGTCTTTAACGAAAAAGTAGCTTTTCATAAGGGGTATTTGGTAATTTAACTTCTTCGATAAGCGGGCCGCAAGTTAGTGGGGTGCAAAATTGAGCCACGTCAGCGCAGGCTGAGAGAGTTCTCTCAGCCCGCGGGCTGATATACATTTTTCTCTCTCTCTCTCTCTATATATATATATATATATATATATATATATATATATATATATATATATATATATATATATATATAAGGGGGAACTTCCCTGTTGCCGTTCACGCAATGGAGAGGAAAAAGAGAGGGTGGGGAAATTGGTCTGGCTGCTATTGTTTACAGGGGGATTGGAAGGAATTTGTTTATTTTATTTTTTTTGATTGGGAATTTGGTTGGAAAGCTCACAGCCATGGGATAAGGAGATGGGTTCTTTTGTTTTTATCTTTGTAACTAAGTGGGAATGGGATTGAATCAATCTGTTGGGTATTGAAATTTGTAATTTGAGATATGAAAATTTTGTGAAATGGATAAGGGATAACTAGGACTTGGCTTCACACAAAATCCTATCTGAAATGGGTTCACACTCCAATTTCATAATTAAATTTTCAAAGAGAAAAACTAACAATTCATTAATCAAGAGTGCATTATTCATTTATTTCAATCAAAGCCAATTAAATAGGCTTACAAAAATTGGAGTTTTTTCACACAACCAATGTGGTACTAAAACACTGAAAATAAATAAGGTGAATAATACTAAAAAAATACAGACTCCAGCTGAAAATACAGACTCCAGCTAAATCCAAATAGAAACAGCTCGACGCCTCCTGCGCTGATACACGCGATCGAATCTCCCCTTCGGGCTCGGGCGCGCTGATGCCATGTCCTCATCATTCTCCCCAGGTGGGAGAGAACTCGACTCCGTCGAGTCACGTGTGAAGGAGCTCTCATAGTACTCTAACAGATCTGGATCAATCTGCTGCAACTCACTGTGATCCAGCCACGTGTCCTCAGCAGGTGACTTTCCTTTCCAGCGTATCAGATACCGTCAGTTCCACCATCTCGTGGAGATAATTTCATCATCTAGAATTTTATCAATATTCTTTGATGTATTAGGACTGATATCTGGGAGTAGGGGAAGTGGGGGTCCCTCAGAAAATGGCTCAAGGGTAGGCTCATCAACCAATGAGTTGCTGGGGTTAAAATTGGACCCTTGTATTCTACTAGATCCTCAATATTGAAAGTAGGATTAATTTCAAAATCTTCAGGGAGATCAATAACATAAGCATTGTCGTTAAGTTTTGTTAAGATTTTGAATGGTCCAGCACTACGAGCATGTAATTTTTTAACAGTTCCCGGAGGAAACCGTTCGGACGAATCCGGACCATCACAAGATCGCCAATATCAAAAGTTTTAAATTTTCTCCTAACATCAGCTCGTAGCTTGTAGTCAAAGTTGCTTTATTTAATTTTATCACTAATGACTTTGTGCAACTCATGCATATGCGTGGCAAAGGAGGATGCAGACTCAGAGACTCTGTAATGGTCAACCATGGGAATGAGATCAATGGGCTGCCTAGGCCTAAAACCATATACTATTTCATGTGGACTTTTACCTGTTGTCCTATTAACTAATGAATTATATGCAAACTCGGCAATAGACAACTTTAGATCCCAACTTCCAATATGTTCGCCAACAAGGGGTGCGCAGTAAATTTCCTAGACTTCTATTCACAACCTTGGTTTGGCCGTCAGTCTGAGGGTGAAAAGCAATGGAAAACTTCAATTTCGTCCCTAACATGTGCCAAAGGGTCTTCCAGAAGTAACTAGTGAACTTAACATCTCTGTCGGACACAATGGTCTTAGGCAGACCGTGTAGCTTAACGACGCCATCAAAAAAGATTTTGGCGACTCTAGAGGCGTTAGAAATACGGGAGCAAGGCAGGAAGTGGGCCATTTTAGAAAAACGGTCCACGACAACTAGGACTGAATCATGCTTTCTTAGAGTTTTTGGGAGTCATAACACAAAGTCCATACTAACATCCTGCCATGGGTAATTTGGGACCGGTAGTAGAGAGTGTACAGACCGGTGTTCTGTTTCTGTTGCTTTGCGAGTTGACAGGTGTGACACCTTCCAACATGTTTGGCAACGTCACGTTTTAACCCTGGCCAATAGAACCGATATTCAACGAGTTCTATAGTCTTCTCATTCCCGAAATGCCCGGCTAGACCACCAGCATGCAATTCCCACACAAGAAATTCTCTCAGGGAGGTTCTTGGGATGCATAACTTTCGGCCTAGAAAGAGATACCCATCATGCAGGGTATAACCATCCACTTCTTGAGTCGATCCATCTATCAATATGGTGTATATGTCGCAAAAATCAGGATACGACTCGTATTCAGCTTTTATCTTCTTAAAGCCGTTTACCACCGTGGACATCTTGGTCAAAATGAAGATACGGCGGCTGAGAGCATCAGCGGCTTTGTTTTCTGCTCCTGCTTTGTGGCGTAGAGTGAACGTATAGTCTTGAAGGAACTCAATCCATCGCCCATGTCGTGCGTTCAACTTCTTTTAAGAGTAGATGTACTTTAGGGCCTCATGATCAGAGAAGAGAACGAACTCATGCGGCAAAAGGTAATGTCGCCAATAGCGAAGTGCCTGAATCACCGCATAGAATTCCTTATCATAAGTGAAATATCGTTGTCGGGCATCATTCAGTTCTCACTGAAGTAAGCAACTGGATGACCTTCTTGAGCGAGGACTCTGCCTATTCCAATTCCTGACGCGTCACACGCTACTTCAAAGACTTTAGAAAAATCAGGGAGACGCATAACAGGAGCGCTGACCATTCTCTTCTTGATCTCAACAAATGCCTTCGTGGCAGCATGAGACCAGTTGAATTCTCCCTTCTTCAAACAGTCAGTGATTGGAGCCATGACAGTGCTAAATCCTTTAATGAACCTACGATAGAAGGTAGCAAGTCCGTGAAAACTTCTTACATCACGAATCATCTTAGGCTCGGCCATTCCTCAATGGCTCTGATCTTCTCAGGATCCGCAAAAACTCCATCAGCAGATACTACAAATCCGAGAAATTGAACTTGTGAAGAAAGAAAGGTACACTTCTTAGGATTAGCGTACAACTCTTCCTTCCTCAACACAGAACAAACTTGACGTAGATGGTCAAGGTGTTGCTCACGAGATTGGCTATAGATGAGAATGTCGTCAAAGTACACTACTAAGAATTTGCTCATAAATGAACGTAGTACTTGCGTCATCACTCGCATAAAAGTACTCGGAGCATTGGTCAATCAAAAGGCATGACCATCCACTCATATAACCCATCCTTCGTTTTTGAAGGCGGTCTTCCACTCATCTCCAGGACGGATGCGAATTTGGTGATAACCACTCTTGAGATCAATCTTGAAGAAAATAGTGGCACCAGACATCATATCCAACATATCGTCCAGTCTAGGAATGAAAAAATGGTATTTAACCGTTATCTTGTTAATGGCATGACTATCCACGCACATACGCCAAGATCCGTCTTTTTAGGCGTTAGTAGGGCGGGAACCGCGCAAGGACTCATGCTTTCTTGGATGAAGCTCTTTCTCATCAATTCGTCAACTTGCCTCTTGAGTTCGACGTGCTCGGTGGGGTTCATTCTATAGTGGGGCAAGCTGGGAAGACTAGCTCCTGGGACTAGATCAATAGCGTGTTGTATATCACGCATCGGTAGAAGCTTGTCTGGGAGGTCTTCAGGAAACACATCAGCAAACTCTGCAATCACTGGTGTAACTTCGGGAGGGATTGCAGCATTAGATTCCTTAGTAATTTCCTTGGTCCCAAGGATCACGAAGGGAGCTCCTTTCTCTACATCTTGACTGAAAGCTTTTGCACTAATCAAGCTGATACTGTTAGTTTTCTTCACTATAGTAGGCTTTGGTTCAGATGGTTCAGCCTTAGGCTCACGAGGTAATAACTTGATTTTCTTTTCTTCGTGTTCGAATTGACACATGTTCGACCGACCGTAAATGGTAACATCCTTGTCGTATAGCCATGGTCGTCCAAGGATAATGTGACCCACATCCATAGATACAACATCGCACCAAATTTTGTCCTTATAGAGACCAAAGTCTATTGGGATAAGACATTTTTGCTTGACTTCTAGTGCTGAAGAGTTAATCCATGTTACTCTATAGGGATGCGGATGGGGTTCAGCCTTCAGGCCAATTTTGCCAATTATTGTAGATGACACAGCATTAATACAACTTCCACTGTCTACAATTATCTTGCAATTTCTACCACCAATTTTCATAATGATGTGAAACATAGTGGTTCGTCTCCAGTCATCTTTCTCTTTGGGTTGAGATAAGGCACATCTGACGACGGATAAATGAATCGACGTCATTGGTTAAATGCAGTTAAGACCAATGCTATCACCTGTGGTATCATCGTCTATATCAAACTCTTCTTCTTCTCCCTGAAAAATAAATTCCTCTGATTCTGATTCTGATACTACTTCAGGTTCCCCATTGACTAAGGCAATTTTGACCGGAGTTGGACAATTGGTAGCTACATGTCCTTATCCCTAGCACTTGTAACATTTAATTGTGAGAAAACTCTCTATCAGTGCATTTGACTTTGTTATCAATACTCTTGCCTTTAATATCTACCTTGTGGGAAGAAGTTTGACTTTGAAAACGATTGGGGTATGAACCCAAGTTGGGCCTAATTGTTTGTACGTGACTCTTAGAAACAGAACTAGATTTGGCCGCATCTAAATCTTGGACTAACGCGTAGGCTTTTTCGAGCTCGGTGATTTCACGAGCCAAAAGTTCGGTTCGTAAGTCTTCCCTAAGTCCGGCTCTAAACCTGGACATGATTTGAGCTTGCCCTTCAGTGTTATGGCGTTTTATCTGATGAGGAACTCATCAAATTTCTCCACATACTCCTGTGCCGATTTGTTGCCTTGAGTGTATCGGTGCCACTTATCCATGAGACGGGCACTAAATGATGGCAACACATACTTTCCTTTAAGTTCATCTTTCATTTTCTCCAGGTATCGATTGGTTCTTGGTCACGAGCAGCACGCATGTTCACTAAATTAGTCCAATACTGGCTAGCTTGACCGGTTAACTTCATCGCTGCAAACTTAACTTTTCTGGGCTCAGTGAGATCGTACCACGTGAAGTACTTGTCAAGTTGTTGAGTCCAATCAAGAAAAAATTGTGGATCATGACGCCTATTGAATGTTGGGACATCAATCTTGATACTCTTTAAGAACTGACTATCAGGGTCTCGCTCACCACGTCCTTGGTATGGTACATCCGATTACGTTCTCCTTCATGTTCATTGCGGTTCTCGAGACGAGTTTCAACTCTACCTAACCTATCTCCAGTCTGGGCTGCAGTTTGGGTCAGGTTGGCTAGTTGGGCTTGTATAGCAGCGATTGCATCGGCGAGTTGTTGGGGATCCATAGTTGCTATGCCTGACTCACTAGACTCTCCTAGCAAATAGGGGTTTCCACTACGGGTGGGCATGCACTAACAAGATCTAGATGAATGCAAGTAAAACAATTTTTTTTATTTATTTTTTATTTATGCAAAATAATAATAAATAAATAAATGAGATCCCTAACTATATGCTAATGCAAATTTTCCTACCTAAACCATGCTCTGATATCAAAATGATATGAAACAGGATGCTAATGATGTCAGAAATCAGTGATAAAGCTAAATTTATGACGTCTCACTACAAACGACAATTTTTAGGTAGGAAATAAACGTAAAACTAATTATATGGCAAGATGGTTTTTAAACAAAAATTATTATACTCGCAATGTAGAAAATTCCAATCATCACAAACCAACGTCAACACTTAGCTAATCAGGAAAATCTAACTCACAATATCAGGATAGCAGAATACAAGAACAAACAGATTCACACATGCTTACGAATATTTGTGGACATCAGAGAAATCATGATAATATGCTAGAGATAAATTTAGCGGTGTAACTCAACAGTAAATGATGTACTGAAACTAAAAGTTACCTATCGAGAAGCCACGTTTTCGGATATCCGTTCATTCTCTTGTATATCTAGTGATCTGATCCGCCTTTAATTCTCTTGTATTGATCTATTAGTAGTTGGACTGAAAGATCATATCATTGTTGTTGTGCAGGCCAGGCTCTGTTGGAGGGTGTTGGCGCAAGTAATGGAGAGGGGTCGGCTTGCCCTATGCCCGCGCAAGGACGGAGGTAGAGGTGAAAGGTCTTTGGGTGCTGTCGGATGAGATTGGGAGAGCACGAGAACAATTGGAGATGGGTTTTGTTTACTTTGAATTTTTTAATCAAAATGATTTGTGGAGAGAGAACAAAGGGGAAAGGGGTGGGGGCCAAGGGGAAAGAAAATGAATTGGGGCACAGTGGTGATTAGAGATTGTTTTGATTTGTGAATATATATATATATATATATATATATATATATATATATATATATATATATAGGGGGAACTTCCCTGTTGCCGTTCACGCAATGGAGAGGAAAAAGAGAGGGTGGGGAAATTGGTCTGGCTGTTGTTGTCTACAAGGGGGATTGGGAAGGAATTTGTATATTATTATTTTTTTTTGATTGGGAATTTGGTTGGAAAGCTCACAGCCATGGAATAAGGAGATGGGTTCTTTTGTTTTTATCTTTGTAACTAAGTGGGAATGGGATTGGATCAATCTGTTGGGTATTGAAATTTGTAATTTGAGATATGAAAATTTTGTGAAATGGATAAGGGATAACTAGGATTTGGCTTCACACAAAATCCTATCTGAAATGGGTTTCACACTCTAATTTCATAATTAAATTTTCAAAGAGAAAATCCAACAATTCATTAATCAAGAGTGCATTATTCATTTATTTTAATCAAAGCCAATTAAATAGGCTTACAAAAATTGAAGTTTTTTCCACACAACCGATGTGGTATTAAAACACTGAAAATAAATAAGATGAATAATACTAAAAAAAATACAGACTCCAGCTAAATCTAAATAGAAACAGCTCGACGCCTCCTGCGCTGATACACGCGATCGAATCTCCCCTTCGGGCGCGCTGATGCAATGTCCTCACACCTTCCTTCCTTGATATAGAGGTATAACTCCTTTGCTCTTACTCTGCGCTTTTCTTCTCTATGTGTTATCTATCGTCCCTATTTCCTGTGGGAGTCTTTGCTACATTATCCTTTCCTTCTCCTAGAAACTGTTGGTTATGAGGATATTTATTTAAACCATCTCACAAACCAAACACGAGTAGTCCTTAAATCTTAGTCGCTCAATTTGTTGAGATTGTGTCTCATATCTGATTTAGCATTTGTGTGAGCTTTGTTTCAAGTGAGCCTTTAGTTTGAGATTATCTAGTGGTGTGGGGGCTGCTATTAAATAATGGGTAGTAGTAGGTTTGTGATTAGCACTATACAAGGATCTTTTGTGTGAGTAGATGGCTTAATGACTTTGAAAAAAATAAAGAGATGAGAGCTATGTGAGAAGGAGATGAATGGTTTAAAAAGATACTTGGTTCTCTCTTATAATTCTGCATTCCTGCACTCAGTGGATTTTTTATATCGTGTGCCCTATTAGTTGGACAACCGAACCAGATAAATTTTAGTATCTTCTTGTATTTGTTCATCTTGTGTGATCGTGTCATCAATCTCATGGCGAGTTGAGATCAGAAAGTTGGTGTCTTCTACAAATTTGTACTGAAAAAAGATTAACCTTCATTGTGAAACATATGACCTAAAAAACCGGAGTCCATTGTAGAATACATGTCACTACAGGCCAAAGACAATTTTTGGTGGGACTAAAAACTAAGCATATTTTTCATTGTTGATCTTTTCTTCATTTCTCTTCTTGACTTCCTAGCATCAAAATCCATGCATCCTTACTTCTCTTTCCCCTTAAAAACAAGATATATACAAAACGAAAACTACTTAAAGACTTGTGATGAGAAGGATAAATATTTACAAGATGGGGGGGGGGGGGTGTGAGAGAGAGAGAGAGCTCACTAAGTCTATTGAAGCAGGTCATAGAGCCTAAATAAAATTACAAGAAATGAGGAGAGGTTGAAGGAATGGTCACATAAATTGTTTAATAAGAACCATGTTGAAAACATAACTATAGATATCACTCACCTAGAAGGAACTATTGCTTCTTTTTTTAGATAAATGGTGAGGTTGTAGTCCCATGCGTTTCATTAATAGAGAAACTATTACTGTTATTGAAAGTAAAAAATTAGTGACCTCAAGGGTGCACTACGAAGAAAATAGGAAAAATTGTAGGATTTGATGATATGTCAATTGAGGTTTGGAAGTGTTTGGGAGACATAAAGTCTAACCATGCTTGCTAACTTATTAAACAAATGTTAAAGACAAAAAAATTGTTTGACAAATGGAAGATAATACTCTAGTACCTCCTTATAATAATCACAATGGCATACAAAGTCTTCAAACTTTTAACAACAGAATTTAACAAATTTTAGGAGCCACATTGTGAAACTTTGATAGAGAGTAGCACAAACACTATGACATGACATAATCAATGTTTCATAAAGGGAGGTAGACATTGGAAGGTATATGGTTGATAAGGCAAATGATAAAAGATTTACTAGCTGGTTTTATTGATTTAAGTAAGGTGTATAACAGGATTCGTAGAGAAGAAATGTGAATTTTAGAAAAGAAATGATTCTTTATTATCGATTTTTAGGTCATTAAGTATGCATATTGTGGAACAATAGTATGAGAAAAAGGATACCAAAATCTCTTCCTTATCATCATAAGCATACAATCAGAAGTATTACATCTTCACATGACTGTATGGACAAACTTTCCGATGAAATAGTATTAGGCATCTGTTTTGTGAAGCAATGCTCAGGAGGTATCTTATACAGGGAAGAAGAGGTCACCTTCACATTGGCACGGTTACAAGGACATTGGAAAGTTCCAAAAAGATAATTTGAGCAGATAATAGGATATGCTTCATGGATGATGAGGCAACTTTAAGCTAAATAGGTAGGAAGGAGATCAAAAAGCTACAAAAAGCAATACAGTAGCATGCATAAGACGAATTGCCCCATTGGCCAAAGCCTATATGAAAGTTGAGATGCGAGCATGCAATCATGCAGACACACACTAAATAAATGCAAATACTTAATTACCTATGCATATATAAATGGAATCTCTGTGTGCTTATGCGTGCATTTATGTGTTTGTGTGCACTCACACACATGTATAGAGAGCCAGGATTTCATGTTTGGAAGAACCTAAACCCAAATCCTACTCATGCAAACTTGGGAAAGAAAAAATTGAAATTCTTTTCATTGATCTTGACCTCCATGATTTAAAATTCCCCAAAAATTTAAAAACCAAACAGTTCTTTAATGTCCACTCAATCAATGGCATGAATCGGCAATAAGAGAAAAATAAATAAAAGGCAAAAAAAAAACACCTTCATGCACAAATTACTCAAATATCAATTATATAGCGAGTAATAACTAATAACAAATGGTAAGTATTATCCATTTCAAAATAGAAAACTCAGACAATATTACCATTTCCTACCAGTTTGTTTGTGGGTGGGTGGGTTTTGGGTGTGTTTGGATTTTTTTTTTTTTTTTTTTTTGTGTTTTGGTTGAGGGGGAGCGGGGGCAACCATGTGGAAATTTCCATTGACCCACTTAAACTCAGCATGCTCAAATAATTTTCAAATTTTACAGGGGGGTGTGGCCCCCCTACCACTTTATATAGGTCCACAGTTGTCTTAGACGTGTATCGTATGTACTTTTTAGAATTTACCATGGGGTATAGTGTGTCGTTTCCATGTCAGCTTGCCTGTGTCTGCGCAACATTAGACTTAAAATCAACAAAGAGTGCTTTGAGTTTTTTAGTGATTTAATTGAAGCTCTCTTCTACATCACTAGACGATAGGTTCCTTCAAGATCTCATTTATTGCAATGGTGCAACACAGTAATTTAAATGTGTCTCACCTGGGGGAGATGATTGGAGGCATTGCTTGGTAGCACAACCAAGCACCCAGGCAACTTAGGAGTCAAGTGCCCATGGTGCATGCCTGAAATTAGGAAGTGGGAGGGACCATTTACACCACTCTTTTGCCCAAGTAAACTAAATGTGTAGCTTATCGTATACACTATACACAGTAAGCTTAAAAGAATAAAATATGGGGGTGAGAATATCCAAACTTTAATAGGGCATTTCTCTGGCTATTAGAGCAACCCTTCTCTCAATTTTCTCTTGCTCTTTCATCTATTTTTCTCTTTGGCTCCAACAGCCACCAAAGACCAACCACTGTAAAGTATTTTTTTTAATGATTTTCTCTTTTGCTTGTAATTTTGTTAAGGTTTATTTATGTTGCAAGCATATGAATTTTTGTAGGTTGAGCTCTTTTGTGGTTTACAGATTTTTTGGAAACTTATTGCGTCTATATCAACTATCAAGTGTGCATAAATGATTCAATCCATCTTTTATTCAATGATTCAATTCACTCCATTTGAACACATCATTTATAAATTTCTTTTAGGAGTTATTAAAACTTTTTGCGATTCACTTTGCTCGATAGTTGCCTTTTTGACACCTCTCGCCTTGGCAATATAGGACTTTGTCACATTGGTCTCACCTTTCTCCTTTAAAATTTGTATACAAGAAAACTAATGTTGATGTCATCAACACAAAAGGAGTTGAATATTTTATATGAATATCAGACGAGTAAAGAGGAGAAGAGTTCATAGAGGAAGGTATGGTTGTTGGCCCAAGGTTGCAATCACCCGGTTTTATGGTTTTCATGATAACAAAACATATGTGGTTATTTGTACTAATCAAGTTCAAGTGTTTAAGTATATTTCAGGGTTCTAATGATTCAAGGAGTTTTCTTCCTCTAAAGGAAGGTGTTGAAGACTCAAGAAAATTCAAATATGGGAGATTAAAACTCAAAACACTCGACGTCGCTAATGGAGAAGCCCGGTTGAAGATCTTATAGTCACCTAAAGTCTTATAAGATATTAGTTTGTTAAAATGTAGAATAAAGTAGTGATACTCAAGAAGTTACACACACAAAATACACGATTTCGAAAAATACAAGTTTTGGTAGTACTGATATTTTGCATGTTTGGTTTTGATACATGTCTCATAATTTTTTCAAAGCTTTATAACAAGTTTAGAACATGTATTTCATCACCTATACATTGCTACATTACACATAAACTAATACAAAATATTTAGAAAAATATTTGAAACTCAAAAATTTTCATAAAAAATGTTTCAGGCCAGAACGGTCGACCGCCGAGTCGACCGATACCCATTGCAGGCCAGACCACCCGGTCAACCGGGCCTTTGGCCAAGGGGCGTGCACGTTTGTGCACGTTAACTCTTGTGGTCGACCCTAACTCTCGGTTAGGGACCCGATGACTGACAGTTTAGTTTTTCTTTTTAAACTACCGAGCGATCGACCGCCCGGTCGACCGGAGCCAACGGCTCTTTTCTGAATGACATGTCGGTCGACCGGCCAGTCGATCGACAGGCTGCCAGATGGCCATAACGGCTAGTTTTTGAATCTGTTTTATTTTTAGTGAATTCCAACGGGCATTTTTGGTTTCCAAGTGTCTAAACACACCCCAAATGACCTGGTATGATTTAAAAATAATATTTATTCATTGCCTATATATGTGGGTCATTGGTTTTGCTTTTAGACAAGAAAACACACAAGTTTACAAGTTTTCAAGTTTGTTTCAAAAGAGAAGTTTTTCTAACTTTCAATCTCCAAGTTCTTTCTTTCCAAAGCTATTTTCTGTTGGTTTTAAAACTCCTTTATTCTTTCTAATTGAATTTCATCTCTCACTTAACTTCTTGAGTAACACTTCATATTCTACTCTATAGAAATTGTAAGAGAGAGTGTTTGTGATCTTGTTAGATCACCAAGGGCTTTGTAACCCCAATTGGCTTTGTACTACCTTTTGTGTAGAGGGTTGAGTTGGTGGAGTTGTGTACTCCGATCTTGTGCAGACCATGTTGTAATTCCTTTGTGTAAGGTCCCTTTGTGGAAGATCCCATAGAGGATAGTGAAATCCTTCATAGTGGTGAAGGCGGAAACGTAAAGCGGTGGCTCGAACCCCGGAACAAATTCCATTGTGTTTTCGATTGCTTGTGTCTTGCTCTCTATTGTTTTTCATTTTTCATATTTGTGTAATTGTTCATCTTGCATTCTATAATTACTTTCATTCCACACTTTCATTATCGGTTTATACTCATCTCAACAAGGAGGCAATTGAACACCTCAACTCATTATCTAGAGGAATCAAAGAGGAGAAGTTCTAGAGCCCTTCACGGAGAATTCGGCTTCAATTTTTATTTTAAGTGACCATTTACATAATTCATCATAAGTAGTTTTAAAATTGCATTTGATTAGCAAAACACCTATTCACCCCCTCTAGGTGTATTTCAATTGGTATCAGAGCCTGGGTCTCTAGTTTTTGGCTGAACAACCTTAGAGAGATCCTAATTGCTAATCACTTCTCAAACAAATTCATCTTCATCCACTCAAATAAAAATGGTCGAAGGTATTAAGACCCCTCCCAAGTTTGATGGCCTTAACTTTCCTATATGGAAGGTTAAGATGACCGTATTTTTGCAATCTTTAGAAAGCCAGGTTGCAAAAGCGGTGACTAAACCTTTAGTGTACCCATTGGTGATGAGGACACTTGGTCCGACATTACCACTAAGGAGTTTGATGCAAATGCTAAGGCATACTATGCCTTACTTCAAGTTTTGAACGATGACAATATTGCTAGGGTCATCCATTATAAATCCGCATACGAGATTTGGACAGACCTAGTAGTCACACACGAAGGAACCCCACAAGTTAAGAGAGCAAAGATTGATCTTACGTTCCCAATATGAAAATTTCACCATGCATGATAATGACACCATTGATGACATGGTAACAAGATTTACTAAAATAACTAATGGTCTTGCTTCTTTAGGTGATGTCATTGACAATGATCAAAAAGTAAGGAAGGTCATTCGAGTACTTCCACCCTCATGGGAAGTCAAGGCTACTACATTGAAGGAGCTAAACGACAAAGAAGAGATGGACCTCATCGGTCTTATAGGAAACCTTAAGACTCATGAAATGGAGAGAAAAGCAAGAGAAGAGATGGCACCACAAAAGAAGAAAGTGATGCTTTCAAATCCACTCCCATCATCTCCGACGATGATGATGAAGAAGATGAAGAATTCTCCCTCCTAGTGAAAAATATAAGATGTACAAGGCCAAATTTAAAATAGAAGAAAATGGCAAGGGAAAGAAGACAAAAAGTTCATATACTTCAATTATCGGAAGTCGGGCCACATGGTTGTGGATTGTCCGGAGACCAAAAGTAAACCTTCAACCTCCAAGAAGCCCTACAAAAAGAAGGCTCTCAAGGCTACGTGAGACTCGGAGAGTGAAACCGATAAAGAAGTTGATACGACACATGTGTGTTTCATGGCTAATGATAATACACCTAAGGTAACATCTGAATCCTCACTTGACGATTGTGAATTAACAATAGATGAATTGGGTGACGTTTTTGAAGAGTTGTCTAATAACTATAATTTTCTTAAAAAGAAGTATTTAAAATAAAAAAGGAAAATGAAACCCTTCAAAATAAAATTGTTATTTTTCTGAAGAAAAAGATGATTTATCTTCCACACTCTTATCTACACAAAAAGATTTTGATGCATATAAAATTTCATGTAAAGCAAAATTTTCATGAATTGATAAAAATCAGATTTCTATTCTAAAAGATAAAATTAATTCTTTAGGAGATGTATTAAAAAAATGTGAGTTTGATAAAGCTAGGTTTGAGGCAATGTTTCCTAAGAAACTTACTCTAAAGAAACATGTTCATGCCACACATGCTCATCATACTACACATATCCACACTCCTAAATCACAATATATACATACACATCATGCTAGACATACTACACACACCAAACATGTTCACACCCCACACTCTCATCATGCTTTTATTTATGATAGAGTTTATTCATGCACTTATTGTGGCCGAAAAGGTCACTTAGTCAAATTTTGTTTTGATAGATAAATGCTTCAAATGATCACATTTGGGTTCGAAATGTTAACATTAAAGGACCCAAGAAAATTTGGGTACCAAAATCAATCAATTTGTTACTTGATATAGATACACACAAGGCTCCAAGACGTAGAGAGCGGTGGTATCTTGATAGCAGTTGCTCAAGGCATATGACTTGGGATATCAACAATTTTGCAAATCTATCAAGGTACCATGAAGGTGGTCCAAAAGGAAAATTATCGGTATAGGTAACATTAAAATTGACTCATCTCCCTTAATTGAAAATGTTGTTTTAGTTGATGGTCTTAAGCATAACCTCTTGAGTATTAGTCAACTTTGTGATAGAAGTTTCAAAATGGTTTTTGATGATTTAGCTTGCAATATTTTAGATAGACAAGCTAATGCATGTGTACTTTCCAGTTTTCGTGAAAATAATGTGTACATGATTGATATGTCAAATTTACAATGCAATGCTACATGTTTAAATGTCTTTAATGAAGACTCTTGGTTATGACATAGGAGACTAGGCCATGTTTCATTTGACCATCTATGTAGAATCAACAATAAATAAGTGGTGAAAGGTATTCCTTACTTGAAATTTGAGAAGAACTGCATTTGCGATGCGTGCCAACTTGGGAAACAAACTAAGTCCTCTTTCAAAACAATAAGGATATCATGACATCAAGACCCTTGGAGTTAATTCACATGGATTTGTTTGGTCCAATTAAAACTAAAAATCTAAGTGAAAATCGTTTTGTCTTTATTTTGGTTGATGATTTTTCTCGTTTTACATGAGTTTTCTTTTTAGAACACAAAGATCAAGTCTTTTCACATTTTCATGTGTTTAGAAAAAGAGTTGAAAAAAAGATTTTCTGATTTTACGTATAAGAAGTGATAAAGGTGGTGAATTCATTAACCACTCCTTTATCACCTATTCTGAAGAACATGAAATCAAACATGAACTATCATGTCCTAGAATTTCACAACAAAATGGAGTCATTGAAAGGAAGAATCATACTCTTCAAGAAATGGCTAGGACAATGATAAACGAATACGGATTTCCTCAATACTTATGGGCAGAGGCCGTAAACATATCATGTTACATCTCAAATAGAATTTATTTTTGTAAAAATACTTCTAAAACTTCATTTGAAATTTACTATTTGAGAAAACCTAATGTTTCTTACTTTAAAGTTTTTGGTTGTAAATGCTTTGTTTAAACACTAAAGACAATTTAGGAAAATTTGATGCCAAATCTTATGAAGCCATATTTGTTGGGTATTCAAATACTAGTAAGGCCTATAGAGTCTTCAATAGATCTACTTTGACTATTGAAGAATCTATACATGTCAAGTTTGAGGAATCTAATGCTTTTGTGAAGAATGTTGTAGAGATTGATTCCTTTGGTAAAGACATGGAGAAGATAACCTTGAAGGACTCTGACTCACCTATAGAAGAAGAAAAAGCCAAAGATTGATGTACAAGGTGAAGTTCAAGAGATTGAAGCGGAACCAACACAACCACTTTCAAAGGATTTGAGATTTGCTTCAAATCATCCCAAGGACCTCATCATAGGTGATGTATCCAAGGGGGAACTGCTCAATCTAAACTCCATGATTTATGTGGGCATTTTGCTTTTATTTCACACATTGAGCCCAACATCCTCGAAGCCGAGGCCAATTCATATTGGTTGTTTGTAATGCAAGAAAAACTCAATCAATTTAAGCGCAATTAAGTTTGGCATCTTATTCCTAGACCCCATGATAGACCAACTATTGATACTAAATAGATCTTTGGGAATAAGTTGAATGAGTCAGGTAATATTATTAGAAATAAAGGTAGGTTAGTGGCCCAAGGTTACACCCAAATAGAATGTATCGATTTTGAGGAAACCTTTGCACCTGTAGTACGGCTTGAAGCCATACGGATGGCATTTGCCTTTGCTTCTTATAAAGATTTCAAACTTTTTTAAATGGATGTCAAAAGTGCGTTTTTAAATGGTTTTATAGAAGAGGAAGTGTATGTTGAACAACCCCCGGGTTTGTTGATTCTACACATCCAGATTTTGCGTACAAAATTGATAAAGTTTATATGGTTTAAAACAAGCTCCAAGAGCTTAGTATGAAAGACTTTCAACTTTTCTAATTTCAAACGATTTTGTTAAAGGTAAAGTTGACACAACATGTAGATATTGATATCCTAATTGTTCAAATTTATGTTGATATTATTTTTGGATCCACTAATGAAAAGCTTTGTAAAGAGTTTGAATCATGCATGAAGAACGAGTTTGAGATGTCTATGATGGGTGAGCTAAACTACTTCCTTGGGCTCCAAATCAAGCAAAAGAGTGATGGAATCTTCATAAATCAAGCCAAGTACACAAGAGAACTCATCAAGAGATTTGGACTTGAAGATGCAAAATTAAGCAAGACTCTCATGGCCACTACTACTAAGCTTGATAAGGACGAACAAGGTATAAGTGTAGATATTAAACTTTATAGAAGCATGATTGGTAGTTTACTTTATTTGACGGCTAGTAGGCCGGATATTATGTTTAGTGTGTGTTTATGTGCTAGATTTAATCTTATCCTAAAGAGTCTCACTTAATTGCGGTAAAACGTATAATTAGATATCTTAAAGACACTAGTGGAATGGGCTTGTGGTATCCGAAAACGGGACAATTTCCCATGATGAGTTATTCGGATGCCGACTATACCGGTTGTAGAGTGGATAGGAAGAGCACTAGTGGTACTTGTCAATTTCTAAAAAAATATCTTGTTTCATGGTCTTCCAAGAAATAAAATTCAGTAGCCCTCTCAACCGCCGAGGCGGAGTACGTTGCAGCCGGGGCTTGTTGTGCACAAGTCTTATGGATGAAACATACTCTCCTTGACTATGATTTGCATTATGACTATATTAAAATATTTTGTGATAATACTAGCACAATTCATATGACCAAAAATGCAAATCAACATAGCAAGACAAAGCACATAGATATTCGATATCACTTTCTTAGATATCACTATGGGCGTGTTTGGATGTAAGGAATCCGAGTGAAGTGAGGAAGTGGGGAAGTATAATTGCTCATTTCCCTATCTATCCAAACACCGGAAAAGGAAAATAAGAAAACCCCCTTTTCCCTTTTTCATCTATCTTTTACACAACCATTTTCTCACTTCCAGAGTGCTACAGTTAATTTTGTGGTCATGTAAATCTCATTTATAATAAGTTATAGCATAAAACAGTTAATTTTTGGTCATGTAAATCTCACTTGCATTCTAATTACAATCTGTTTTTATTTTTCTTAATTAATTTTATTTTAATATATTTTGCGGTCAACTTTGTGGTCAACTTTTCCATTTCCACTTTTCATTACCATCCAAACACCGGAAACGACAAAACATTTTCCAAACCACGCTTCCCAACAACCATCCAAACACCAGAAAACTTACTACTCATTTCCCTTTTTCCTAAAGGAAATAAATCTTACTTCCTACTTCCTCACTTCACACCAATTCCTTAAATCCAAACAGACCCTATGAGAAAGGTGACATTGAAATTAATTATGTTTTCACCAATTTTTAACTTGCGGACTTTTTTACTAAACCACTAGATTATAATACATTTTCATTCATTTGTGGGGAGTTAAATGTTTGTATTATGGATTCATAAGTTTTGAAAATGTTTTCAAATTGTTTTTTATGTATTTTTCAAATTAATATATCTTTTATGTTGATGTCTTTACCCATTTTGATGCATGACAAAAGGGGGAGAGATATTTGAGTTATTAAGTTGTTTTGGTATTCTATATCCATTCTCTTTACCATGCTTATATATTATTGTTAGAGAAAGGAGGATTGGAAGGATGGTAGACTATAAATGCATATTATTCTATATTGATATCATTTTTATATATGCATATATGTGTGAGTTGCTTATATTGTCAAATTCATTTAAAGTCATGATATTTTCTTGTACTTGATAGATAGCATAAGTTGAGGGGGAGCTTTTCAAGCTCTTTTCTATCTTTTATTTTAAATAACTCACATGTTTTGTCATCATCAAAAAGAGGAGATTGTTGGCCTAAGGTTACAATCACCCGATTTTATAGTTTTGATGATAACAAAACATATGTAATTATTTGTAATCAAGTTCAAATGTTTAAGTATATTTCAAGGTTCTAATGAGTGAAGGAGTTTTCTTCCTCTAAAGGAAGATGTTGAAAACTCAAGAAGATTCAAATACGGGATTAAAACTCAAAGCACTCGACGTCACTAATGGAGAAGCCTGGTTGAAAATCTGGTAGTCACCTAGAGCCTTATAACATACTAGTTTGTTAAAGTGTAGAATAAAGTAATGATGCTCAAGAAGTTAGACACACAAAATACACGATTTCGAAAAATACAAGTTTTGATAGTATTGGTATTTTGCATGTTTGGTTTTGATACATGTCTCATAATTTTTCCAAAATTTTATTACAAGTTTAGAACATGTATTTCATCACTTATACATTGCTACATTACCCATAAACCAATACAAAATATTTAGAAAAATATTTGAAACTCAAAAATTTTCATAAAAACTGTTTCAGGCCAGAACGGTCGACCGCCCGGTCGACCGGGCCTTTGGCCAAGGGGCGTGCACGTTTGTACACGTTGTCAGTCAACCGACCGGTCGACCGCTAACCCTTGCGATCGACCGATCGGTCGACCAAATGAGAGGCCCTAACTCTCAGTTAGGGTCAGTTAACCGACCCGGTCGACCGATAGTTTTTCTTTTTAAACTACCGAGCGGTCGACCGGAACCAACGGCTCTTTTCTGGATGACCTGTCGGTTGACCGGCCGGTCGACCGACAGGCTGCCAGATGGTCATAACGGCTAGTATTTGAATCTAGTTTGTTTTTAGTGGATTCTAACGGGCATTTTTGGTTCCAAGTGAATTGACCTGGTAAGGTTTATAAATGATATTTATTCATTGTCTATATATAGGGCATTGGTTTTGGTTTTAGACAAGAAAAACACACAAGTTTTCAAGTTTGTTTCAAAAGAGAAAAGTTTTTCTAGATTTCAATCTCTAAGTTCTTTCTTTCCAAAGCTATTTTTAGTTAGTTTTAAAACTCCTTTATTATTTCTAACTGAATTTCATCTCACTAACTTGTTCAGCAACACTTCATATTCTACCATATAGGAAGTTGTAAGAGAGTGTTTGTGATCTTGTTAGATCACCAAGTGCTTTGTAACCTCAATTGGCTTTGTACTACCTCTTGTGTAGAGGGTTGAGTTGGTGGAGTTGTGTACTCCGGTCTTGTATAGACCAAGTTATAATTCCTTTGTGTAAAGTCCCTTTGTGGAAGATCCCTTAGGGGATAGTGAAATCCTTCATAGTGGTGAAGGCGGGAACTTAGAGCAGTGACTTGAACCTCGGAACAAATTCCTTTGTATTTGCGATTGCTTGTGTCTTACTCTCTATTGTTTTTCATTTTTCATACTTGAGTAATGTTTCATCTTGCATTCTATAATTGCTTTCATTCCATCTCTTTCATTACCGGTCTATACTCATCTCAACAAGGAGGCAATTGAGCACCTCAACTCATTATCTAGAGGAATCAAAGATGAGAAGTTTTAGAGCCCTTCACGGGAAATTCGGCTTCAATTCTTGTTTTGAGTGACCGTTTGCATAACTCATTATAAGTAGTTTTAAAATTGCATTTGATTAGCAAAACACTCATTCACCCCCCCCCCCCCCCCTCCGGGTGTATTTCAATGGTCACAAAGGACAAAGTAGTTCAAAGATTCAATAAGAGGATGGATTTGATGGAGACTTGCTGAGCCAAAGCATTGCTACCAAATTGTAGTCATCGATTGCAAGATTATAAAAGAGGTTGAAATAGAGTTTAGTTATCAAAAGAAGTAAGATTTTCAATATCAATGACTTATTGTCCAGAAATGAATACGAGAAAACAGAGAAGAATAGGAAAGGATTAAAGACAAAGTGGAGGAAAGATTTAAAACTGCAGTCTTAATTGACACGATAACTTAAATCGTGATTCTCTCTTCCTAACTTGTCAAACAAATTTGACTTTTATATAGGCTATTAAACTATCAAAACAGGAGCCCTGGAACATCATAACTGAATTCTAATAAAACATGACTCCTGAGTCCTAAGATACTTGACTCCATAAAAATATGATAAAAACATCACTTTGGATATTTGACTAGCTTAAACATCCCTATTTAATAAATTGTTGTAATTTTCCCTAAAAATATTCAAACCACTCACAGGCTTGCATCCTCCTACATATTAGGACCATTTTGCCCCTTGAGTCACCTCTGACTAATGATCATAATCACCATCTCTTTTTGCATTAACACATCCCTTGTAACCCTAAGCTTGTCATCCATGCTAAAGACATATTTGTTCTCCCACATTCTCCTCTGTAAATCATCTAATCCATATTCTTCATCCTTTTCTCATGGTATGAAATATCGACATGTACCAGCTGAATCGTATTGGTATCAGACTCACCCGAGGCAGTATCGAGTTGTGAAAATCAGAATCAACCAATAAGGGATGATATCAATGATTTGTTTTGAGTTTCGCCCAATTTCAGGTTCGTAAAGAGTCATTTCAGCCAATACCAAGAGAAACAGGGTGACACAAAGCATGAGAAAGGGGAAAAGATCAAAAGAAAAGAGATGAGGATGGCTTGGATTCCCTCTGCTAGCTCAACCCGAAAAAAGAGATAAAAAGAAGAGAGAGAGAAAAAAAGAACTAAAAGCAAAAAAAATATAAACTCTAACTGTTAGAGAGATAGAAGCAGATTCTCACAAGTTGAATGAAAATGAGCTCATTGGAGGTCCTCATGTCATCAGAGGTCAGGAAGAGGTCCAGTGGAGCTCGCCGAGGTTGAATTCGCGGGTGTCGTTGAAGTCAAGGTTACAAGGAGGCTGAGAGAGAGGTCGAGTTTGCAGTCATCATCGAGGTATCTTGGCTCGTGGTTGTAGTCGAGATCAATATTGCAATTGAGGTTGAGGTCAAGGTAGGAGGCCAAGAAAGAAAGCACTGACAAATAGGCCGGTGGATATCTTTTTCCCGACCTTTTTCTTTGATTTTTTGGGTTCAAATCTCATCAAATTGAGTTATATGAAGATGGGTCATTAGGTTTGGGTGGATTCAACCCAAAACCCAATGACCCGTCTCAATATAACCCTTACTAAAATTAAAATGTAATACCCACAAAACCTAATAAAATAATGAGTTAGCTATGATTTTATCGAGAAGGGATTAGAATTCCATCAAATTAATCCCAAAAATATGTCAAAATGTAACAAATTTATTTGAACAATTTTTTTAAAATTATTTTAATTATTTTTTAAATTATTTAAATTATTTTTTAAAAAACTTTTTGGCCAAGACCGATATCCTGTAGCCGAAACGCCCCTATGACTGATTCCGAAACCAAAAACTATCGGAGGATTCCGATTCTGATATTTCAAACCATGCCTGTTTCTTTTCTTCCCTCCCTAAATTATTTTCGTGTTTCCAAATTCCAAACACTTGTCCATTCTTTTCCCTTTATTTGCTTGTTTCTCGATCATATAAATGGAAGCACAAATTTGTTCCCACCAAATACCTCAGAAAGCATAAAATAGATGTTTCATCCATGATTCCAAATAAATATCCCCATAGCAAACTACAACCCTTAAAACTGCACATTAATCCATCAGGATTGTTTAAAAAAAATAACATTAAGAAAAATATACATATCAAACTAGTCATGTAAGGTAAGAACTATCCCATTATGTTTCTTCATGAACTCTAATAAGGCTATTTAGGATTCAAGGTTTCCTTCAAGGTGGTATAAGGTTTTTAAACAAAAGAAATGAGGGATTTACAAATGTAGGGTTTTAGAATACAAAGTCCTCCCTTCTCAATCACTTAACTTGTATATTAGCCTATTAGGGTAATTTGATCTTTCCATCACTCAAAGTTATACCAAAACATTAATTTATAACATGTCCTAGTATGTCAAAATTTAATGAGACCAAATATTCTATATTAGGCTATAAGAGATTCATGTGGAAATAAGGTAAAGTTTAGGGACTAATGTTAAAAAAAGCTACCTTGCACCCTCAAGTATATAAAGGTAGCTATGCTAGATACAATCAAGGAATATTCACATATAGTCACAAACATACATTTAGACATTGCTAATTTACTGAAATCAATGTCAACTTCTATTTCTTTATAAATAAGAATATCCACAAAATTTCCATTTTCGCTCTTCGCTTCTTTCTTCAGTTCTTTTCTCCGTACATGTTGCTTTCTCCATTTTCTTTTAGCTTTCCTCTCACTTTGCCATCAAAGATTTTGCTAAGGAGCTTCAACCAGCCTAGATGCATGCCTAGATAGCCTCGGTGTTAAGGGGCACCTTAGGTTCAAGCTAGGGTGATGAACTCTGAAGAAACACACAGTTCTACCTCTTACTTGCTCCTCCTTTTTCTTCCTTTTGTTCTTTCCTCTTTATTTCTATATACATATTTATGTTTCTTTTCCTCTTATAACTCTCTAAAGATGTGTATGCTTTTTCTAGGAGACAATGGTGGCTAACATACTTTTGAAGTTCATCCAACTTACTTTGGAAGATGTCAACTGCTCACCAACAAAGTTGGTGATGAATGATAAATAAAAATTCCACTTTATTCAGATGAAATGTGAGAAAATGCCTTCATACCCAATCTATCCTCCAGTCCTGACTTCCCCAACTCAAGATAGGGGATGATTCAAATTTCCTTTCTCAACCCAAATATTATTTGCAGAGGAAATGTGAGGTTCTGTACCTCTATTCTTTGTACAATAAAAGATACATCCGGAATACATTCAACAACTTCCATACTGTCTCTGTGAGTAAACCTCCACATTTCATAATTATCAGTCGTGTGTACAAGTTTATGTTATCTCAGAGAGGTAAGATAAAATCCAGTAACATGGTCCAGTTACGGGTTTGAAATGTTGGTGAATGCACATTCAATCCCAACAATTCTTGCAACCACTACCTGCAATGTCCAATCTGCAGAACTAGGATGGGCCTAAATATGGGCATATATCAGTATGTCATATGGCTTAAATACTGCATGTCCACTTATTATTGTCTAAACATAGAATCATATATTATGTTTGAAGAGAGTTTTTCTTATCATACTAATTTATCTGTCTTCAATGTACATCATGGAAAATCCACTTGGACCTTAACTTATTGATAGAAAATGTTAAACTTTAGGTTTCTAGAAAACAGTAGTAAGCTACTATTATGGAGGAAAAAAGGAACTTGTAAAATATATCTTAGACTTAAATTACCAACAAATTGCTCCATTGCACACTGTTTAGAGATCTCCATGTTTAAACAGTTTTAAGAAAATACTTACTTTTTAGAAAAATAAACTTATAGAATAAAGGAAAGATAGCTCGACCGTAATATTACCAGGGCAGTTAAGGATTTTGTAACCTCTTTTGCAGCTTTGGACTTGGCAGATTCCTCGGCAGCAAGTTGAATGGCTTCTTCAGCTCTTTTTTTTTTTATTTCTGCACCTCAAATTGATGTGAAACGGGGGAGGAGGGTCTACGGATTTTGAAAAAATTTGAGAGATGAAAAAGAATTGTAGATGACTCATGGTTACCTAAGATATAAGTGAGAAGGTCTTCCACCTCCACGGACCTCATTCCGTTTCACGCCGCACACTCATCGATCTTGACCTCACGCCGCTTCAAGCCGCACGCTCGGCTTCACAGTTAGGGTTTCACACCCCGCCATGGGCAACATGCTCCTCAAGGGGAAAACTCCCAAAATAATTTTTTCTCAAATTCTAGTCTATTTTTTATTGAGAACAATAAAGTTTTTAAATAGACTTACAACTATTGAGTTTTCTCCATATAGTCGATGTGGGACTAAAAAGAGAAAAACAATACTACTAAATAAAAGAAAATTCACTCGACTCAATAAAATGAAAAATACAAATTCAAACTCAAAATCAAAATAACGTTGTCTCGATGTCCCCATCATTCTTGCCGGGTGAGAAGAACTTGACTACATTGAGTATACATAAGGCGGCTTGACACTGAATCTGAAATTGCTATTGTTGTTGATATTTGTTGATGTAGTTAACTCATCACTTTGTGCTTCTATTGTTGATGCCGACTTATGTTGTTGTCTTGTGTTGCAGGGATGTTGAAGAAGTGGTAGGACCAAACTACACAACGGTGGCAAGTGAAAAGGATCTGGGGCTGGACTGTCCTGCAATTGAAGGGCTACCGAGCTCTTGACTGTAAACTTAAATGCAAGTGATTCTGTATTTGACAATTGATTACTTGCAGGTTGATGTTACTCGAATTTGAGCAGGGATTATCGCGTGGGAAGCACGCGAGGAGGCTGTTGTATATGTTTGATTGAATCTGAACTTGATTGCTTGAATATTTGTTACTTGAACTAGCTTGGCTGAATTAGAATTCACGCAAGAGAAGCATGCACAAAGAGGTTCAGAAGTTGCTGGACTTATGCAAAAACTAGGTTGATTACTTGTATTCGTGTCAGAAGAAAAGGCACAAGCTTTTCAAGAACCTGTTGGGCTTACTTTGCAGGCTTGTGTCACATGGGGAAGTGAAGAGATGAGAGATAAAAGAAAGAGAAAATATGAAGAGAGAAGATTTTCTTTTTTATGCTTTTCTGATTTTTTTTGTCATTTGATTTTGTAACTAAGAGTTTGATGTGGTGGTTAAGATAAGGATTTGAATTGAGATTTGAGAAAAGAAGTAAGATTTGAAAAGATAAGAGATAACGAGGAGATTGAAAAGATTTTGTAATATTTTTTTGAATTTATGAAAAAAGAAATGAATGAGATTATTTGACAGAAGAGATAAAAAAAGAAACAATCAATGATTCAAATAAAATTGTACCGACTTCACATCAGGAATCTTTTCACAAGATACTTGTATTACAATTTTAATTTCATCACTCATTATTTTTTTCTAACCATACTCTAATACCAAATTGATGTGAAACGGGGAGGAGGGTCTACGTATTTTGAAAAAATTTGAGAGATAAAAGAAAATAAAAGATGACTCATGGTTACCTAAGGTATAAGTGAGAAGGCCTTCCACCTCTACGGACCTCATGCCGCTTCACGCCGCACACTCATCGATCTTGACCTCACGCCGCTTCACATCGCACGCTCGACTTCACAGCTGGGGTTTCACACCCCGTCATGAGCAACATGCCCCTCAAGGGGAAAAGTCCCAAAATAATTTTTTTCTCAAATTCTAGTCTATTTTTTATTGAGAACAATAGAATCTTTAAATAGACTTACAACTATTGAGTTTTCTCCATATAGTCGAAGCGAGACTCAAAAGAGAAAAACAAGACTACTAAATAAAAAAAATTCACTCGAATCAATAAAATGAAAAATATAAACTCAGACTCAAAATCAAAATAATGTTGTCTTGATGTCCCCGTCACAAATTCTTCTAGTTCACAATGTTGTGTAAGAATGTCAACCTAATTCAGGTCATTATAACAGATATAATTATGTAAGATAATTATGCATTTTTAAGTAAAAAGTAGTTAAAGTGTTCATTAGTTAATAAAAAATTGAGGGCTAACTGAAACCCTAGAGACTATTCCAGCCAAATTAAAAAAAGAAAAAGAAAAAGAAAAAAGTAGTTAAGGCCGAGCTGCTACACCTGAGAACATAACTTCTGAAGTTCTCGACTCAGGAGGTCATTTGTTTTCTTCAAGTTGTCAGTAGCGCTTTTAGAGAAAGTAAGGCCTGACATTGTGGGCATAGGTGTTGCAGAGCAAGGAGGACTGGGTTTTCTTGAGAACAGTGAAGCAGTTCTGGAATGATTTGCAGATTGAATTGCTGATATGTTAACCGGTCGAGGAAATTCTCAATACAGATCACCTCCAGCAAGAGCAATGTCTCTCAGTTCTGATATAGGATGAAAACGGGTGGGAATTGAAGATAAAGAATCAGATTCCCATCCTTGCTTCACTGGCTTAGTATCCAAATTCTTAGTCAAATACAAATTGCTAGGCAAAGCAGCCTTGTTTTTGTCTCTGCCCTGTCAAACCTGTCTTTGCTTTCACCTGACAAGCGGGATGTGTTTTTCCTCTCATTGGTTCCACCTGTTTCTATACATTTAGTCAATTTCAGATAACAAGAATCGCATACACGATATGGTCTACCAGGATTTGGAGACTGCCACTCAAAGCCTTTCTTGAACTGCATGATTGGCAGTGTACAAGTCCACAATGGTAGCAACTGTGCCTCTTTCGCGTAAATCCAAATGCTTGTCTACATGCTGAGCACTGAGATTGATCTGCACCTGGATACCCATACCCATTTATGGTGGCATATGGCTGCTGTGAAATTAGAGCCACAGGCAATGCGTTTGCCAGGTCTGTCCTTTAAAACTTCGACAAGTGTAGGTGCTTTACGATCTTCAAGGTCTCGATGACCCATTCGTCCATTGGCTCCCTTACCCTATGTGTAACTCTCATCCCTGGTTGTCAAGACAGCAACGTGGTATGAACCACAAGCAACGTCCTTGACAGATTCAGTAGCAAGCTTTTCTTCAACTAGGCATGGAAGCTTTCCATCGGAATGGGCATTGCCAAGTTGACCATAAACAGTACTTCCCATTGTAAAAATGTTTCCAGAGGTGGTCGAGCCGATTGTTAGGCTATGACCACAGGCTAGCTTATAAAAATTGCAATCTATTAGGGACGTCACGCATGTGGGCTTAAGGCGTGGTTCTTTATCACCATGACCAAGACGGTATTTGTCTCCATCACCCCCAAGTGAACAATTTTCCAGATGAACCACTAGATTGTGTCACAATATGTTGGGATATTGCCTTGTTTTCTAGAAGAGATGATGGTCCTAGAAGATCCAATCGAATTGGAGAAGAAAGAAGATTTGAAAAAAAAAAGCAAATTCAGAAGAAAAAAGTGCGGCAGTCGCAGAGCTGTCGACCGCAAACAGAAGGCAGTCGATAGGTCCTGTCGACAGCAAGTAACAAAGAAGGTAAACGTCTCAGATTTTCAACAGGTCTAAGAAGGTTGTTGGCCCAGAGGCCTTCCACTCTAGTTTTGATGATGATTAACTCATGTAGTTATAGTTCACTAATAATCTTGTGATGTTTAGTTTCAGATACTTAATCAAAATTAGTAGGTGATTAGCTTCAACAAAGGTGTTTTGGAGCTGTCACATGGTGATTCAAGAGCTCGAGCGTCAAAGTTCATATCTTACACTCGTTGGAGTCTAGCTCGGTGGATCACGTTTGGATGGAGTCGACTTGGAGACAGAGCTCTACAAGAAGACTTCGGTACAGTGTTTAGTTTTTAGTTTAGATCCATTGTTAAGATTAGATAGTGTGATATGCTCAAGTTCACAACACACACACTTGTTTCTAGTTTCATGTTTATTGGTTTTCGGTTTTTTGTTTAACCGATCTTGATTTTCATGAATAGATAGAATCAAAACAAGTTTACATGGTTTAATGTATATTAGATTTGTTCTATATACATGTATACTATATATCTTAGACAAACTTATTTTGATATGCCTATTCATGTGTTTGGAGTTTTGTGTTTTAAACAAAACATATTTTCGGATTTAATATCAAAAACATTGATATATATCTTTATATGTATATTGGATTATATCCATATGCTATATGCCTCGATGTTGTTTCATTATCATGTTTTTGTATTTGGATGAGTTTTGAACAAAACGATTTTTCAAATCAAAATTTTAAGTTTTGAAAAATACGGAATTTGGTTTTCGGTAAAATTTTCATAACACAAAAAGAGTTCAAAATGTTTGTAACTTGGTTTGATTTTTACTCAAACAAGTTTGTATTTCAAAGAGAATATAAGAACTTATTTTTGTGCATTTTTAGAGATTTTATGGGATTTATTTGACAAATAAAAATCAAGTTTTCTAATCCCTAAAGCAGCCCTGCCAGGCTCTGGCGGTCGACCGGGCCGGTCGACCGGATCGGTCGACCGACGTGCACAAGGTCGTGCACGCTGACCAGCCACTTGGGCCGGTCGACCGAGCGATCGACCGACTGCAAGTACCCAACTCTCGGGTGGGGGCGATCGACCGGACGGTCGACCGTAAGGCTTGGCACGGTCGACCGAGCGATCGACCGGCCAGAGAGCAATTGCTCTCTGGATTGGCACGGTCGACCGGGCGGTCGACCGGCAGGCCCAACGGTCACTTTTTTGACCGTTGGCCGGTCGACCGGAAGGTCAATTTTGACCTTGCAGCTGCCAACGGGCAGAATTTGTATGGGGGCTATTTATACCCCATTTGAAGTGGGTTTTGGTTAAGATTTTGAAGAAGAAAAATTTCCTACTCTTTAGTGTTTTATTACTAGTTTTAAAAGAGTTTTTAGAGCTTTAAAGATTTGATCTTTACTTTATTTTAAAAGGGGTTTGGAAAAATCAAGAAAAGAAAATTCTTTGGGAATTGGTTTGATCTTCATTTTCAATTCTATCTAGAGTTTTTCCCTAGAGCTTTTCTTTGAGTTTTTGATTTCCAAACTCTTTGTTTTCCACACTTGAGCTATCTTGCTATCCTATCTATAGGATCTTTATTTTGTGGGAAAATTGGTTTGTGGTTGTGGAAACCACCAAGTTGTAAACCCTCCTTGATTTGTGTTATCCCTCTAGTGAGAGGTGATTGTGGGTATCCCTCTAGTGAGAGGTTGATAGTGGAGGTTGTGTTGGTATCCCTCTTAGTGAAGAGGTGGATTGCATTTGTATTGGCTTTGTGCCTATCCCTCATTTGTGAGGTTGATATTAGTGGCTTTGTGCCTAACCTCTAAGTGTAGAGGTTGTATTTGGTTGAGAGAGGAGTTGTGTACTCCCGGTTGTATTGCCCCAAATCCTCAGTGGAGTTCCCTGTGTGGACAAGTTAGTAGATTGGAAATCCTTCTGTGTGAAGGCGGGGACGTAGAGCTGTGTGCTCGAACCTCGAAACATATCTCGGTGTTTGCGTTTGATCCATTGACTCTAACTCTCTCTTTTATATTGTGCCTTGCATCATTTCATATTGCTCATTCATATATTATATGTTTGGCTTGTTTGTGTGTGCCTCACTTGTGTTTAACCACGAGAGCTTCATATAGCACCTCAACTCTTATTCAGAGGAATCAAGAGGAGTTAGTCCAGAGCCCTTCACCGGGAATTCGGCTACACTCGTTGGTTACACTAAGTGTGTTGCTATTAAGTTTAAATTTTCGCATTTTGTTCATTAGATTAGCCGTACACATATTCACCCCCTCTAGGTGTACTTTCAAAGGTTGTCCACAATCTAAGGTCCATATCAGAATTCAGTTTCTTTTTTTAGCATGTTCAGTTTTTTTGTGGTGGAGAAGATTTGATTCTAAATTTTGAAGGATTTAAAATTTTTCTAGATTAAAGAAATCAAATTCTACAAGGATTGATCAAGTTCTTCAAACATCCGATGACCAAGATCATTTCATAGTTTGAATAAAGTTTGTATTGTAAAACTCTATAAATAAGGATTGTAACCTAATACAATGTAACACAAAAGGTGAAAAGAAAGCCAAGAAAGAGAGGAAGGTGATGATGTATAGAGAGAATGTACTCTTGTAATCTTATGAGATTCAAGAGAAATGTGAATACTCTTATGAGAATCAATGAGAAGGTTAGATCTCTTGTATCAAGTTTATTAAAAAACTCGATCAAGTTCTCTCCTTGTGGACGTAGGCTAAGTTTAAACCGAACCACGTTAAATTCTCATGTTCTTTTTTACTTTTTTGTCTTGGTATTTTCAGTTTGCTCTACAATAGTTTTCTTTCGCAAGTATTACATATTGTCATGTTCCGCAACGTCAATCATGGTCTTGGGCGTGCACAACAGTTATTGTCGTACCTGATTGTTAGTTTCAACAATTGGTATCAGAGTTGTCGTATCACAACAATTGGTATAAGAGCAATTAGGTTGACGATAAAATGATATGTCGAAGATAGAAATTTCTGAGAGCAAGTTCGAGGTCGAGAAATTCAATGGCAAAGGAAACTTTGATTTATGGTAAAAAAATAAAGGTGTTGCTGGTGTAACAGAGTCTTCATAAGACCTTATAGAGAAAGTCAGAAAAATCTGCAAGTATGTCAGATGAGAACTGAGAGGAGATGGACTGAAAGCAGCAAGCATAATCCAATTATGTCTCGCAGACGAGATCATGTACAATGTGATGGATGAAGAAAAGGCTGCGGGTTTGTTGTCAATGCTAGAAGCATTATATATGACAAAGAGTCATTCCAACAAACTATACTTAAAGAAACAACTATATGGGCTACGCATGAAGAAAGGGACAGCAGTGTTGAAACATCTGAACTTCTTCAACAAGGTCATCAGCGAGCTACTAGTTGTTGATGATAGATCGACGAGGAGGATAAGGCGTTAATACTTCTCAGTTCACTTTCGGAGTCATACGATCATATCGTAATCACCATACTCTACTGTAAGGAAACTCTCATCTTGGAGGTCATGTTAACTCTCCTATCTAATTAGATCAGAAAAAGGTCAAATCAAGTTCAGGAGGAAGGATTGGGTTTGGTGGTTATAGGAAGGAAAGGAAAAGAAGGAAAGAAAAAGTCCGGGTTCATCGAAGGCGTGTCACTTTTATCAACAGGAAGGTCATTGAAAGAAAAACCGCAAGCACCAACAAGAGTGGTTGAAGAAGAATGGGCAAGCTGCGGAGGCAGACATAGCAATGAGCGGTGTTGACACCGAAATATTAATGGCTTCCTACGTTACTTCTCAAGGTAAAGTCTCGATATTTGTTCTGGTAGTACGATCCATATATTTCCCAGAAGGAGTTGTTCAACTCCTTGGTTGCGAAAAGGAAGGAACTGTCAAAATGGTAGATGGCTCGGCTTGTGAGGTCATCGGCACTGAGACACTCAATATTACAGATAGAGATGGGACGGTGCTTACTCTGAAGGCGGTACGGTATATCCCAGAGGCATGGTACAATCTAATATGCATAGGGGTATTCGATGAAGAAGGATGTCGAATCCAAGTACAATAAGGCATCGTTATGTTAGCCAAGGAGACAGAATAATCCTAAAAGGAAAGAAGTGTGGAGAGATATACAAGTTGAAGGAAGGAAACACACTTCAAGGTGGAGTTTCATTGTTTGGAAGAGCTCATCGTGAGGTGAAGCTTCAAGGAAGACTGCGATGGAACATGAACTGGGTTAAAATGTTGCAAGAAAGAGAAAGGATAAATTCAGACAGAGCTCCAGATGGCCCAAGACATGGCAGTGAATCAGCCAGAAGTCCTAGGGAGATGGGCAAGAATAAAGGCTTCACAGTACGGTTACAATCAAGAAAAGAATCAAGGTACAATTTTAAAATTTTCAAAGTGTTTTGCTAAAAGGCTTAAGAGCAAATCAAAGTGGAGATTGTTGGGATATTGTTAAAAAGAGATGATGATCTAAGAAGATCCAATCAAATTGAAGAAGAAAGAAGACTTAAGCAAATACAAAAGAAAAAGTGCGACAGTCGACAAGGTTGTCGATCGCACAAAGAAGGCTATCTACAAGCCCTGTCGACACAAGTAACAGAGAAGGCAAACGTTTCAGATTTTCGATAGGCATGAAAAGGCTGTCGACAACCCAAGGTCCAGATCAGAATCCAGTTTCTTTTTTGGGCGCGTTCAGGTTTCTTTTTCTGGTAAAGTTCAAATAAGAATCAGCTCCTATTCAACGAAGATTTATTTCTAAATTTGAAGGGTTTAGAATTCTTCTAGATCAAAAAAATCAACTCCTACAAGGATTGATCAAGTTCTTCAAGCATCTGATGGCCAAAATCATCTCACAGTTTGAACAGAGTTTGAATTGTAAAACTTTATAAATAAGAATTATAACCTAGTACATTGTAACACGAAAGGTGAAGAGAAAGCCAAGGAAAAAAAAGAAGGTGATGCATAGAGAGAATGTATACTCTTATAATCTTGTAAAATTCAAGGGGAAGGCGAATAGTCTTGTGGGAGTCAAGAAAAATATTAGATCTCTTGTACTAAATTTATTAATAAAACTCTCTCAAGTTCTCTACCCGTGGACGTATGTCAAGTTTGGGCCTAAATCCTGTTAAATCCTCGTGTTTTTTCTACACTTTTGTTTTAATATTGCTAGTTTACTCTACAATAGTTTCTTTTTCAAGTATTACATATTGTCACATTCCGCAACGTCGATCACGGTCTTGGCCGTGCACATATCGTAACCCGATTGTTGGTCTCAATAATTGGTATCAGAACTGTCGTGCCACAACACAATAACTTCTACAACACGAGCAGTATGCCGCACCCCACAAGCAACAGCTACAGTCTTCAACCGCATCAAAGTTTCCACCTCCTGTGGGTAGATAACACTCTCTGTTTCCATGACCCAAGACACCAAATGTTTCATCACCACATGTGAACAATTGTCCAGCCGAGGTCATCAAAGTTGTATGTCAAGTCCCACAAGTAACAATACGCAACTTGAAGGCCCACTAAAGGTCCCAAAACTCTTTTAGGTATCCAGTGACTGGCATCAGTTCCATGACCAAGCAACCCTGCATTATGTGTACCATCTCCCCAAGTATAAAGTTGTTCACCAGCCACAGAAATCGCACAAGTATGAAACTCTCCACAAGCAATGTAATCAATATTACAAGCTGATAGGGACTCAACAAGACCACAGTGAATAGCACGTGTTCCAACTCCATGGCCAAGGCGGCCGCCAGATTCTTCACCCCATGTAAACACTTCTCCCTGTAAGGAGAGAGGCATGTCTGACCCCACAGGCCACATGATTAACGTCCAAAACTACATTCGACTCTAATGTCTTTGGCAAGAGAATATCAGCTCTTGCACTGAAATGGTTTAAATTCCTGTCCGCAAGAGCCCTGGCAGAATTATCACACACGATCTCACCCCCACATGTACACATCTCCAAAAGCATCATTATCATCCTGTGAAGAACCATAACTTGATGCGCTAAGAGTGCTAGACACACTGACTCTAAAACCCTCTGAAGAAGCTCCTTTAATGTGCATATTTCTCGCATCTACTCTCTCTGAATGTAGAAAATTTTCTGAAAAGTCTTCAGGTAGTTGACTTGAATTTAGCTAGAAGCCAGGATAATACAGTGAAGCACTAGTTGATATAACTCTTGAACTGTCATACTATTCTCAAACACCATGCAACTAATGTCAATATGTTATGCAATAAAATGACTAATGGGGCTACAGTTTCAAATCTAAATAATACCATGTCCAAAGAAAACAAAAAGTAAAATTAATAAAAGGAACCAAAGAATATGGAATTCACCTGACCATGACAGATCTATGAAGCATAGAAATAAGGATGGAGCAAAACCTGAAATTTGTTGCAGTTGCAGACTGCAGATTTTAGTCTCAAGTCATCAGATATCGCATTTCAATTTGTTGACTTATCAGACACTCACATGCTTGGAGGGAACTCCAAGGATGCATCGAGTCAACATATCAAATTTACATTATTCTTCCATCTCAATGTTGGTGATTTCATATGATAGGTGTTGAGTCCCGTTCTTGTTCAGTAGAGGTCTAAATAAATATTTTAAAAATATGGACTTATTCTTGGTAGAAAGTTGAAAACAGTTTCATAACATAAACTTTTGAAGTACATCTGCCATATTATTATACTTGAGAAAGAAACCGGAGACAAACAAGACATCAAGAATAATATCAGAAATAGAAATGGATATAGCTGGTAGTACAACACCAGGACTCGTACACAATCTCCAATAATTGAAGAAACTAAGAGGCAAGGTGATGTGAAATGGGAGGATCGCAATCACCTTCAAATCAATAGAATAGAAAATAGGGTTTTGCAAAAAAGAACAAGAAAATAGGAACTAGGGTTTTAGAAAAGGGGATAGATTTGAGCTTCGCACCCCTTACACCACGGGCTTCACATCCCAATCTCAAGAGCTCAAGAGCTCAAAAATTTTAACCATAAAATTTTAATTCATCATTGTCTACTACCAAAAGAAGTCTGGGGCCTATTTATAAGCTTTATAAAAGCACTTCTAGGAGATAACCGATGTGGTACTAAACACCCACATAAAAAAAAAACTAAACTCAAAAAAAAATAATAAGACATAAGATAACTGGTAAACTGAGTGATGTCCTCATCATTTCTCCCGGGATGGGAGAAACTCGACCCTGTCGAGTGAGGGCTTCCCTCACAAAACATCTCAATCGGACCATGATGGTGGTCGGGGAAGCAGCACTGATGCGTCATGGCTAAAGCAGAGTGGTGGAGATGAAACTGGTTTCTTTGACAGTTCAGATGTGAAGGATGGTAGATCAAACCAATCACAAATAGCAGATAGATGCAAATCAGTCATGATAAAAACTGAACTGATTGCACTTTACACCATGAATAGCCTGAGCTCCTGTGATCCTGCCTCTTGTAGAAAAAACTGTAATGGATCGTAAATATTAGGCGATCTCAAAGATAATGAGGCCCTCATAGCTGTAAAAAATGACACTAGCTTCATGATAGGCTTTACTGAAAGATCTATAAGAGTCTCACTAGAAAGCTCTTTAATTATGACTCTTTCACTTATGACTCTGGTTCTGGAGCTTCAACAACTTTTGGCTCTGCCTTCTTAACAACTTCTGTCTCGACAAGAACTGAAGGGCCTGGATTTGCAATAACCTTCCCACATTAGCTAGGATCTCCTTACACTCAGCAACTAGATTATTGAATTGTGGCCTCTCGAGCTCGGACTCATACTCAACATTAGGCTCTTTGCAAGCTGCCTCATATGCATGAAAAAGGTGTAGAGCATACTGAGTATGAAGAAAATCCTATAAGACAAACCAACATTGACAGAATCTATGATTGTCTTTTCACCACCAATAAGCTTCTCCAGCTAGCTTCATTTGTGGGTAGAGCGGCACCTATGCTCAGATGTCAGGGAGAAATAGCTTCAAAAAATTTCAAGATAATTTTTTCAATTTTCATACCCATAATGATCATTAGTACCCCGAAGATATGGGATAGCCGCTACATATCCCGTTCAACTTTCTTATCTTCAGCATCAGTATTTATATATCTTCCACAAAAGTAAAATTTCATGAATAAACTTAGAGTGCATAAAGATAAGAAGTTACTCAAGAATCACTGCTCTTCTGTTGCAGGAATAGTACCGGTACCAAATAAAGGCTTGTGGTGATCAGATTTGTTGCCCAAAAGCTGCGAAATTCTTTCAGCATTTTCAGGACTTGGCTGCCGATCCAATATTTCAGACAGAACTCGAATAAGACTCTGAATGGGCCTGAAAAGAACTCCTGAACGCCATTGTGCTGCTGCAGTGAACACTGCGGCTCAGGGAGCCGCTGACGTCAGCAAGAGCGTGGATGACGTCAGCTGCAGCTCGATCAGCTTGGCGGCTCGGTCTAAGCCGCTGACATCAGCGTATGAGCTCAGCAACGGATCGCAGTTCGGCTCGCTCTGTTGGCTTCGTGGGTCGGATCCGGGTCAGTTCTGAATTGGATTGAACCTGTTTTGAGATCTGGTTTCAAAAAAATCGTTTGATAACGGGTTTAACTTAAACCCGCTTTTGAAACCCAAATCCACTTCTTTTTTCTCCTCTTCGATTTGGGGTTTCTTTGCTTGGGGCGGCAGTGACAAAGTGGTGATGGTCATGGGCGGACCCATTAGTGGGCTGGGCCGGGCTATAGCCCGGCCCATTTTTTTATATATAGGCGTAAATTCATTTTTATTTTTTTATTTTTTATATATTGTGTTAGACCTCTTTCTATATTGGTTTTTTTTAGCAAATTTATTCCTAGTTCCACTCATGATTTAGTGGAGAATACTGTTTTATTCTTTGATAAATTCATATAATTCATAAGTATATGTTAAAAAATTGCAGCCCACCTTAAATTTTTTTCTGGTTCCGCCCCTGGTGATGGTGGCGAAGGGATCTGGAGGTGTGGCGGCGGCGCGAGGTCGACGAGGCTTCTGGCAAGGACGGTGGCGCTCAGTGGCGGTGAAGTCGAGGGAGGAAGGTGATGCAGTCAGAGATGATCGAGGGCGGAGGAAGGTCGAAGTGGTGGTGGTGCTTCGTGGAAGGCGCCGACGGGACAGAGCAGATCTCCGTGTGACGGCAGTGAGGAGATGGAGATGGCAAAGCTCCGACAAGCCTTGGGGAGACCACGAGGCTCTTGAGACGTCGACGAAGCTCTGACGAGGCTCTTGTGAGGGTAGCGAAGCTCGCTGTCGCGATCTGGTGGTGACGAAGGCTCTGAGATACTTCGGTGAAGGCGCTAGCGGTGGATCTGAGGTCATTGGAGAAGAATGGGAGTATTGAGATCTTGAGAGGGGTGGAGGCGGAGCGTGGTGAAAGGATGTGGGCGGCGGCGGCAGAGTTAATCTACGGTTCGACGAAGGCAGTGGAGATGATGATGATATGGAGAAGATAATGGGGATGGTGAAGATGATGGGGGTGGAGATGATGGAGAAGATAAATAGTAGATGAATTTTTGGGTGATTTTCGAAGTAAATTTGGGATTTTTTTTTGCTACAGTTATTTTTTTTTTTGGGTGAAGAGAGAGCTAGGATTTTTAAAATTTTTTTTAATAGATCTAGGGTTTTGCTCTAGATCTAGGGTTTGAGAAAGGCTAGGGCTTTAGGAGAGGAGAAATAAAATTTGAAGGAAATGGAACTAAGAACTATGATACCAATCTAATGTAAAATAGGAGGATCGCAATCACCTTCAAATCAATAGAATAGAAAATTAGGGTTTTGCAAAGAAGAACAAGAAAATGGGAACTAGGGTTTCAAAAAAGAGGATAAATTTGAGCTTCGCACTCCTTACACCATGAGTTTCACACCCCAATCTCAAGAACTCAAGAGCTCAAAAAAATTTAACTGAAAATTTTTAATTCATTATTGTCTACTAATAAAAGAAGTCAGGGGTCTATTTATAGGCTTTACAAAAAAAATACTTCTAGATGATAACCTATGTGGTACTAAACACCCAAATAAAATAAAACAACTAAAGTCAAAAAATAACTAAGACATAAGATAACTGACAAACTGAGTGATGTCCTCATCACAAGGTTTCCGTTTCAATTTCTGTTTATTCCCTTTAAGTTAGTTGCAACTTGCAACTCTTTCAATCGTCTAGGTATGAGTTTCAATTTTGGCATTTACATTTTAGCAAATAAAAAACTAAAATAGCAATGAGTTATAAGTTGAATAACACATCATACAGATTAACATTTTTTCCTCCCCAGTCTTCCCTCTAACTACTATCCCACACTGCTCAAGCTTCATGCATTTGTGCACAGTGGCATCAAAATGTGCTTGCCAATGTATGTATCTGCATGCATCTCAAGAACCTATTTGTCCATGAACTCTATGTCACATGCTTGCTGCCCCTTGCCTCATCACTTATTTACTCAGAGTTGATCAGATTATATTCCTTGGAGTTAAAATGAGAGGTTGGAACAAGCATGCCTCACCCAGAATAATACACGAACCACAACAAGAAGTTAATGATAAGCAAATAGCATGACCATCTGTGACATGATTCATGACCTGAATATCTGCAATCTATTGTCTCGGGTGCAATGAGAAATTTGTTACCCATATAACAAACTGTAAAGTCACCCATCCTGAGTATAACAACAGTAAAAATATAGAGCTCTGGGAGATAATAGCCTGATACTTTGATCAAATGAATCCTCATAAATCACAAAATTCTTCACTAACACTCGTCTTGGTGAGGGTTGTGGCTAATGGAGTTGGAAGGATGCCTCAATTTGGGGATGGAGATGGTAAATGAGAATGATTGGATGATGTTTTGGGATGATGTCCATTCCAATTAGTATGATAGCTTCTCGATCATATAACTCTCCAGCAACTAGGATGCAGATTCACGATTCATTATAGTTCCTAAATGAGGAATAATCACATCATTCTGTATAAGCGAGTGTGACCAACATTCAGCAACAGAGCTTAATCTCTCCAACTCTTGGCGTCAAATATCAATTCAGGGTGATCCATTAACCTCTCCCATATCTCTGAATTAGGCAACTTCACAGGCATCAAATTTTCGCAGTCCTGAAAAAAAGACCCTACAATTCTCACATTTATCAACTCCGCTCCGTACAATTTCCCAAGCCCTCATCTCAAATGTTCATTTCTTAAAGCCCCTATTTTCCCTCCTCATTTCTTTTCCCCCTGATTTCAATTCTCAATACCATTAACAACAGCACATTGAGCATTTATGCAGCACTAAACAAATACCATTGAACTAATAAAATCCGCACCAAGAAACATAAAAAGTTGCAAGATTTCAAGGGAAACGAGGCTCACCAGCGTCGATGTCCACTCCAGCCTCTCACATTGCCAAAGAGATCCGCCATTCCATGTAGTCCTCACAATCAAACTCCTCAGCAACCCTAAATCGAGAGCAAGATCTCCAGTTCGATCGAGAAAGAGAAAAAGAAGAGAACTCCCAAGAGAAGAGAGAGAGGGAGAGAGAGGGAGAGAGAGAGAGATTTCTTTTCTCCCTCTTTTTTGACAATGTGTGTGTGTGTGTGTGTGTGTGTGTGTGTGTGAGAGAGAGAGAGAGAGAGAGCCGCGGGGGGGTGTTTATACCGCGAGAGTTACAGGAAAGAGGGGAATCTGAGCACCGGGGGCACGGCGGTCGGGGAACCGCCGCCTCGGTTGGGGGATGTTGGTGTTGTGGGGGAGAGTTGCAAAGACAGAGCGGAGTACGGGACTCGGGAGTAGTAGGAGCGGTCGTCTCTGGGGCCTGTTTGCTTGTTTTTTTTTTTTTTTACGCACTTGGAAAATTTACCGTACCTACAGGTACGATGATGTCAGCTTATCAAAATGTGTTTGGCTGAAAAAAAAAAAATCAGTCATCAAAATTCAACACGAGATTCATAAAATTTAGAGGTGATTTTTTTTCTTTTTTTTGGTTTTCTCACGCGTGGGGTTGAAAATCGTAAGAAAATTAATTATAATTAAGATCGCATTCTCTTTTCTAATGAAAATCTCCCCGCGCAGGCCCACTGTATAATTCCATTTATCTTGAATCAAAGAGCTCTAGACACAAGCTCAACACAGCACTGACAATGAGATAGACCCACGTCATCTTCTTCAACATTATTTAATTTTAGGAGAAATGAGATTGACTGCTAATTACAGGACCCAGCAGCAAGAACCTCTTTTGATTTCGCTTTTGGAATTTTTGCATTTACTTAAACTCTTTGTAAATTTATTTCCAAAAAAATGTAATTAAGTTTATATTAATGTGTGTGAAAATGTTATAAGTTTCTACAAAATGAGGAGAAATTTTAGATTAGAATTTCAAATCTTTTACTTAAATTTCCAATCTACTATGTTGAAGTAGTCAAACCTCTAAAATTTGGAGCTAATTGGAAACAATGGCACATTATCTAGACATATAATTTGAATTCAATACTAAAATAATGAATATGAGGAGAATAAGGCCTAACATGATGCAGCTGAGATGTGGCCCGTGACTAATAATTTGGCTCGGCTCCAACTTTATGTTCGTTCTGTTGTTGTTATTCTTATTAGGAAAATTATATGTGATGATATTTATCCAAAATTTTATCAGCCCTTTAACCCAAATTTTAAGTCTTATTCAAAATTAATTTTTGTTCCAGCGCAAAATCAAAATAATGCAAAATAATGAACAAAAATTCACTAAAATTTAACAATCAGAAGATAATTTTATTAGGCTGATAATGATCTTTTAATTTAATATAATAGGCTTGGTCAATGATACGTAGGTGCGGACGATGAAGTGGCAGGTGCCAGTTGGAAGCTAAGTTGGCATTGTGTACGTGGATTTGGTTGATGAAGTGGCAGGTCCCTTCTTCACTTGTCCTATGGTTTTAATGATGATCACTATGGTGTTAATGATGATTATATTAGCCTTTATAGCATTATGCTGTCTGAACTCTGAATACAGAAAACAACATAGCTTTTGATTGAAAAGGGAATAAGTTTGATGTAGGCCATGCTCACTGTTTGAAGTAATAGAACATAGTTCAGTTTAACTTATCAGACCAGATCAAGTAGCCAGTTAACAATGAAATGAGACTCGAAGATATTAATCCCTTCAAGCTGTTGTTCCTCTCAGCTTCCAGTTTTCACCTCAAGTTTACATTTTACTCAAAAAGTATGGGACACAAGTTTACAGCCATGGTACTGCCGTGAACACAAATATTAACCATCGCCGCCAAGGGTACGTACACATGAGAGACTTGAGAACTTCCATCTCCAACCTGTGAACACAAAAATAAACCATCATCGTCCAGGGGGCACGTACACTTGGGGCCTGATAGGCACGTGTCACAATCTCAGGCGGGTCAGAAAGTGACCACTATAATAAGAACAGAAGCAATAAATACATTAATAAGCAGATCCAGTTAGGGTTTGGACAATCCTCAAAACTGTTAAAAGACACTAGCTTGCAACTAGCACATGTTTCTTGAGACCCTTTTCTCGCTAACTCAGTACAGACTCACAGTTACTCATCGAGCAGGGTTTATCATCAGACTCGACCAGTCCTTTGTACTGCCATTACTACCTTAAGGAAAATCCAAGCATCTCTGTTCTCAGTTATGTTTTTTTCTTCTTTCAGTTTGTTGTGGGGCTTGGGACCAGAGACTGCTTTTTCATTTTAAGCAGTTGGAGAAACTGATTACATGAATTTGTTTAAAACCAACCATTTGATTTCTATGTCTTATTTACAGAACTGTAACCTAATGTTTCCTTCCTCCTACCAATATATCCCCAAACTGACACACAACCCCCCAACCACCACCACCACCATCGCGCGCGCGCGCAAGCATGGACACCCATCTAAAGACCACCAACACTATAACCCTATCCACAAAAGAAGCTTCAGTCAGCTGAAAACTAAAACATAATTTAAAATAGAAGAAAGAAATAAAGGAGAATGCATGAATGCATGCATCTCAAAGGAAGTAACCTATCAAAACCTGCCTCTTAAAGGAGATGAGAGGACCCACTGAAACTTGCATTATTTCATTGTTGTCTCCTATCATAAGCCATCCAAAACCCTTTCTCTTCCCCCTCTCAAAATCCTCATATCCTCTTGAAATGGGTTCAAAACCTCAAACTGAGCTTGTTGATAGAAAGATACGTTTTTAGGGATGATTTTCAATTTGATGAAAATATGGAATAATGGGGTCAAGGTCTTCACATAAATCTAATAGGACTTCCCTTTTCTGTACATGTGAGAGAGTGAAAGCTAGTTGCAAATGAACAACCCCAAGCCTAAATTACTTGAGCTTATTAATGAATAAATTCTAAATTCTTTATCATCCAATACGTTAAACCCTAACCCATCAAAAAGAAAAAACAAACCCCTAATCTGCAACAAAGGATATGCTAATTGCACATTTTTGTGACTGCTGTGTGGTGGTGATGAAGTGCATGTGGGAGAGAGGAGATAGAAGAGATGGAAGGAGGTAGCACAGAGATCGGACGACAAAGGAGCGAGAAACGGTGCATGGAGCAGGCCAGAGGTGCTCCCGGTCGACCTCCCGGTCGACTGGTGGAGGAGGCCGGTCGACTGGCCCGGTCGACCGGCGTGCACGGGCGTGCACAGGAAGGAGCGGAAGACCAGCCCCGGTCGACCGACTGAAGTGGCTCTGCTCTCGGGTAGGCGCGGTCGACCGGGCCGGTCGACCGTGGCATGGGTCGGTCGACCGGCCGGTCGACCGACAGGCGCGACTGGACTTTCCTTTTAGGATTCGAATTCCTTTTCTGGATGGGATTAAATCCAACCTGGGTTTCCATAAATCCAGGGACTCTGTGGCTATAAATAGAGGCTAGAGGCCTCATGTATTGTATCCCTGAAAATCTCAAAAGAAATCCTCTTGCCTCCCTCTTGTATTAGTTATATTGATTGTTGAATCAATAAGATCTCTCTCTCCCTTGCTCCGAAGACGTAGGCACGTTGTCGACCTCGTTAAATTTGTGTGTTGATTGCTTTTCTCTATTGGTTGTTGTTCCTATTGTGTTGGTTGTTTCTCCGGCTGCATCGAGTCTCCGCCAGTTTGGCGGATTCCTCAAAGGTGGTTGTTGTGTCTCTTCTTCCGCGAACCGCTGCGCACAACGAGTGGGTGTCAGAGCACAACAAGTGGTATCAGAGCATCTCAGGTTCGACGTGGGATCATCTGTTGATTCAAGGGCATCTGTTGTTGATTGGCGGAGATCGTGTGTCGATCTCAGATCAGCGTTGGGACTGTTTGTGGGATCGTGTGTCGATCTCAGAACAGCGTGTGAAGATTGCTTAAGGAATCAATTTGGTGGAGTAGATTACTTCGAAAACTCTTCGAGGGTTTCGTGTGGAGGTAAAGATCATGTCTTTATCTAATTTGATTTTATCTAACTCTGTTTGTTTTCACATAGGTTTGAGGAATCAGTTGAGAAGATGACTGGAGAGAGTACATCGGTGAGATCCATAAATCCACATCCAAGCATTGATGTGGTGAAGTTCAACTGGACGAACAACTTTGGTATGTGGAGGTGTGAGTTATGGATGCGCTGACGGCATCAAACCTCGAAGACACTCTACAGTTGGAGAAGAAGCGCACATCAACGACGGAAGAAGATTGGGACAAGATGAACCGTTCAGTGTGTGGCTTGATCAGGTCTTGTCTGACACAAGACATCAAGTATCAGATGTTACATGAGACATCTGCGAGGCAGCTGTGGGAGATCCTGGAAAGGAAGTATCTAACGAAGAGCATAGAATCGCGATTGCAGTTGAAGAGTAAGCTCTATGGGTTTCAGATGCAAAAAGGATGCTCCGTCAATGAACACTTGAACCGCTACGTGAAGCTTCTTACAGATCTAGTTAATGTGGATGTGGAGACTAGTGAAGAGGATAAGGCGGTAATTCTTTTGAACTCTCTTCCTAAGGAAGAATATGAGGCCTTTACTCTTACTTTTCTAAATGGAAGACAATCTCTTAACTACGATGAGGTGTCTGCTACACTTGTGAGTTATGAAGCAAGGAGACAGGACCGACTGTCTTCTTCGGGAAGCACAACAGCAGAGGCATTGGAGGTAAGAGGCAGAAGTTCTAATAGGAAGGGAAGAGACAATCGGGGGAGATCAAAGTCCAGATCAGACTTCAGAAATCTGAAGAAGAATCAGTGTGTCTTGTATAAGGAACTAGGACACTGGAAAGCTGAATGTCCGAAGGCCAAAGGTAAGAAAGTGGAGTCTAAGACTGAGGCAAATCTTGCAAAGGTGGTCAGTACTCAAGGCAGTACCTCACAGGCAGATGGATCAGACTCGGACTCATCGATATTCTCTCTCTGTTACTACCCCTACTGTTTGTAACTCAGATAATGCTGAGTGGATCTTGGATAGCGGAGCCACCTATCATGTGTGCCCGAACAGGGCCTGGTTTTCTAGCTTTGAGAAGCTGGATGGATGTTACACGGTCATGGGTGATGACCATCCGTGTAATATAGAAGGGATGGGTACAGTCCGTATCAAGATGGATGATGGGATAGTACGAGAATTGAAGGAGATGAGGTATGTACCTCAACTCAAAAGGAATCTTATCTCTGTTGGCGCTTTGGAAGCATTGGGTCTGGTGATATCTGTTTGAGATGGTGTTCTCAAGATGATCAAAGGCTTGATGGTGATGATGAAGGGCGTCCGCCGGGACAATCTCTACTACTTGAAGGGTAATATGGTTACAGGTCAGGTGGAGACTTCTAATTCTTCAGATGATAGTTGCAAGAAGGTCTGGCATGTGAAGGTCGGACAGGGAGGAGAAAAGTCTTTGCGAGCTCCTGCAAAGAAGGGATCAATGGAAGGTGCTGCTACCTGCAACGTGGAAGGTGAACACAACGTTCTGGATAAGAAGAAGGTGAAATTCAGTACCAGTACTCACCGCTCAGAAGGTTTTCTTGATTGTGTTCACTTAAGCGTTTGGGGACCTGCTAAGACTGCATCGCTTGGAGGTCACATGTACTTTATCTTTTTGTTGATAGTTTATCTAGGCATTGTTAGATATATCCCATGAGACAAAGTGTGAAGCCCTAGATATATTGGTGAAGTGGAGAGGAAGAATGGAGAAGCAGATTGGTAGGAAGATCAAGGAGCTACAGATTGGTAATGTTGAAAGAGACATGTACCAATTCCTACGATTTGGCCAGAACACCGGTATTGCTATTCACTTCACAAAAGGTATAAATGGGTTGGTTAAGGAAGTAAACCATTCCTTACTGGAGAAGGTTCGGTGGTTGTTGTCTAATGCAGGATTAGACAAATCGTTTTGGGCTGAGGCGATTGTGTATGCTAGCCATCTCATGAATAGATCGACTGCGATAGGAGGTAAAACTCCATTGAAAATTTGGTCTGGGAAAGCTACTCAAGATCATGATTTGCTGCGAGAATTTGGAAGTCTGACCTACTTCAGTACCAAAGATGGCAAGGTGAATCCGCGAGCAAAGAGGTTTGTGTTTTTGGGTGTCAAAAGGAATGGCTACAGGTTGTGGGACCCCGAAAATAAGAAAATCGTGTTGAGTAGGCATGTCACATTTTGAGAGACTTCAGTGTTGAAGTCCACCGTCTCTCAGCAGGTGGAGAGGACGGAGACCAGGGAAGTATCACAGCAGGTGGAGGTTGATGCTACTCCACCATCTCCAGTTGGTTCGGTATCAGAGAAGTCTTCACCGGATGTGACACCAGGCGGAGATCATGTAGCCAGGGTTGATGCTGAACAGGTTGAAGACATTGTTGAGGATGTCGAGTTGTTTGCAGCCATTGGAACCAAGGTAAAACCACGCTTGTGGGTAAAGAAGCATGAATCTCAAGCTTGTGATCGCGACAAGCTCAAGTTGAAGGCCGTTATTCTCCATGATGGTCGTGAGGAGGTTCATATGACTCAGCCAGATAGGTTTGCTGCTGTAGATTCAGGTACAAGTGCTTGAGCTTGATGGAGCTCATTTCAATGAACTACGGTTGGCTTGATCCTTTAGGTAAGGTACGTAGGCAGTCGTAAAGGCGCAGCCATTTGATTATGCAACCCATATGAAGTTATTTGGGTTCTCGAGAAGCTGATTGGAACTTCACGTAGAGGTGAAGAGTTGTGGCCGATTGGAGCTTCACGTAGAGGTGGAGAAACTTCACGTAGAGGTGAAGTGTTGTGGCCGGTTGGACTTCACGTAGAGGTGAAGAGTTGGACTTCACGTAGAGGTGAGGTGTTGTGATCTCGATGAACAGATTGATCTTCTGGTGAGAAGATGTTGAGCTTGCATAAGGAGTGGTGTGCATCCAGTTGTTGAAGCCGATGATGGTGTTCGGTGTGCTCTACTCAGACTTGGTTGGACCGTCAACTGAAGACATGTAGACTAAATAGAGCTAGTCAGTTGGAGAGTCAGTGTTAGCTCATGATGAGTTCTTCGTTAGGTCATGTAGTTGCTGAGTTGGAGACACGTTCGGTGATCGGCATGTATGGAAGTTCTCCTAAGTAAAGTGTAGGGAAGGTATGTGTGGTGCATCCCAATTGATAGCTGAGCTACAGATTCCAAGCCGAGATCGTGTGTCGATTTCGTCCGGAACGCGCAAGCCGAGATCGTGTGTCGATTTCGCTGAGATCGTGTGTCGATTTCGTCAGGTGATAGACTGGGGTTCGTTAGAGATCGGCTCAGATTTGAAAAATCTTCACCGAGATGGAGAATTATGAGAGAGAGGAGATAGAAGAGATGGAAGGAGGTAGCACAGAGATCGGACAACAAAGGAGCGAGAAACGGCGCATGGAGCAGGCCAGAGGTACTCCCGGTCGACCGGCGTGCACGGGCGTGCACAGGAAGGAGCGGTCGACCGGCCCCGGTCGACCGACTGAAGTGGCTCTGCTCTCGGGTAGGCGCGGTTGACCGGGCCGGTCGACCGTGGCATGGGTCGGTTGACCAGCCGGTCGACCGACAGGCGCGACTGGACTTTCCTTTTAGGATTCGAATTCCTTTTCTAGATGGGATTAAATCCAACCTGGGTTTCTATAAATCCTAGGACTCTGTGGCTATAAATAGAGGTTAGAGGCCTCATGTATTGTATCCCTGAAAATCTCAAAAAGAAATCCCCTTGCCTCCCTCTTGTATTAGTTGTATTGATTGTTGAATCAATAAGATCTCTCTCTCCCTTACCCCGAGGACGTAGGCACGTTGCCGAACCTCGTTAAATTGTGTGTTGATTGCTTTTCTCTATTGGTTGCTGTTCCTGTTGTGTTGGTTGTTTCTCCGGCTGCATCGAGTTTCCGCCAGTTGGGCGGATTCCTCAAAGGTGGTTGTTGTGTCTCTTCTTTCGCAAATCGCTGTGCACAACGAGTGGGTGTCAGAGCACAACAGTGCATGAGGAAAAAAAATACCATCAAGTACTGAAAAATACAGTACAAGGGATCTATCTAAAAGAGGTGCCAATTAGCCAATTAGGGAATTCAGTTACGAGCCTTTCTAGAAACAATGTCTTTTGTAGCTTCACAAGGAGTATCCATTTGCCTTAACTCTGAAACTTTCTTCATATAGTCATATAAATGATTCATGGCAAAAGCTATTGCTACCCTTAATGGCAATCCTAGGTAGACTGACACCATGGAAAAATCTGTAGGTGACTTTTAAGGAACCAAATTTTCGAATGATCTTGTTTGTTAATCACGAATTATTTATCTGTTAACAGCGTGTTTTAAATGTCGGCCAACATTTCCAAAATGTCGGCCGACATTTCATTTTCAAGCCCTCACCGCCACGACATCCCCACTCTCATTTGAAATGGCGTTGTGCAAAATGTCCGCCGACATTTCGAGAAAAATCCGATATGTCGGCCAACATTTAACGAAAATATCGGCCGATATTTCGAGAAAAACCTAATATGTTGGCTGGTCTTGAATGTCGGAGCAATTGAAAATTTTCTACAATGAGTTATGAGTACATGCAAAATGTTAAGATAAGTATACTTATTCTAAATATATTTATATAGTTTTGCATAGGTCGTGTTTGTATTGCTTTTATAAAATTTTTAAGATTACATTTAAGACATCTAGGGCATATATTTGTTACCCATCTGAAGTCTGAAATTTACTAAATGTCTTCGAAATATCTCCGAAATATAAAATCCGATATCAATTACGATATCCAATATTTTCCCGATATCTGACATTTAAAACACTGCTGTTAATTATTCATTCTCTAAAATAAAGGGACAAGGGGTTTGGATATGTAAATAAGCCATGGCGGCGTAGGAGAGAAAGGAAGAGGAGCATAGCAGCCTGTGGTGCTCAGGTCACGCGCATCGGATGGCGCTGCCAAGGAGATGGATGGTGACTGTGATTGGCTGTAGGGGAAAGGAGGAGGGAGACTCACGGTGGATGGTTCAGGTGGGGCGCGCTCGAGGTGGCTGCGGCATGCAGTCGTGGTAGAGGGCGGTGGCTCACCGTGGCTACAAGGGGAGCTGGATGAGGGCGAGAGTGGTGAGACCGAGAGCTCATGGCGGCAGTTGCGTGTGCTGGAGATGGTGGGGTGGTTGGTTTTGGATGGTGGCGCAGGCGGTGCTCGGGCACGGAGTCGCTCAGGGGAGAGGGCGTGGTGGCTGGACTGCAGGGAGGTAGGTGAGATGGGGTGTCGGCTAGGGCTGCGTAAGAGACAGAGAGAAGAATCTGTGAGAACTTTCACGTGGGTCGTCGGATCTGATAAATCAAATCAATAAAACTAGATCGCTATCAGATCCGACGGCCCACGTGAAAGTTCTCACATGAATTCGTGAGAACCGTCCTTAGGGGATCAACTCACTATATATATATATATATATATATATATATATATATATATATATATATATATATATATATATATATATATATATATATATATGAGAGGGGGGGTGGGCTTTGGGTTGTTGGGCTCAAGATAAAAAGAGAATGAGGAGAGAAATGAAAAGAGGGGAGAAAAAGAAATGGGCTTGATGGGCTGGATTTGGCTATGGGACAGATTGGTTTGCATTTTAGTTTGGGCTTAAAGAAAGAAAAAAGAGATAAAAATGAGAGAGAAATATATAAGAGATTATGGCCTAGTGGGCTTGGTTGTTTGGTTGGGCTAGAATAAATAAATCAATGAGAATATATATATATATATATATATATATATATATATATATATAGAGAGAGAGAGAGAGAGAGAGAGAGAGAAATGTAAATCAGCTGACACAGGAGGCAACTCCCTCCTATGTCGCACTCAAAAATTATATTTTCCAAGTAAATTTTCAAGATCCGACCGCACATTATCATCTTCATATTCTAAAATATACATATATAAAAAATCAAGTGATTCGAAATACGTTTACTCATTGATCTAATCGTTCCATTTTGTTCTATTGTTTAAAAATCGTTAATGTTTGAACCCAAAAGAAATGGAGTAAACAAACTTTAAATTACTTGATTTTTTATATGTGTATATCTTAGAGTATGAAGATGATAATGTGCGGTCGGATCTTGAAAATTTACTTGGGAAATTGATTTTTGAGTGCGACATAGGAGGGAGTTGCCTCCTGTGTCAGCTGATTTACATTTCTCTCATATATGAGAGAAATGTAAATCAACTGACACAGGAGGCAACTCCCCCCTATGTCGCACTCAAAAATTATATTTTCCAAGTAAATTTTCAAGATCCGACCGCACATTATCATCTTCATATTCTAAAATATACATATATAAAAAATCAAGTGATTCGAAATACGTTTACTCATTGATCTAATCGTTCCATTTTGTTCTATTGTTTAAAAATCGTTAATGTTTGAACCCAAAGAAAATGGAGTAAACAAACTTTAAATTACTTGATTTTTTATATGTGTATATCTTAGAGTATGAAGATGATAATGTGCGGTCGGATCTTGAAAATTTAGTTGGGAAATTGATTTTTGAGTGCGACATAGGAGGGAGTTGCCTCCTGTGTCAGCTGATTTACATTTCTCTCATATATGAGAGAAATGTAAATCAGCTGACACAGGAGGCAACTCCCTCCTATGTCGCACTCAAAATTATATTTTCCAAGTAAATTTTCAAGATCCGACCGCACATTATCATCTTCATATTCTAAAATATACATATATAAAAATCAAGTGATTCGAAATACGTTTACTCATTGATCTAATCGTTCCATTTTGTTCTATTGTTTAAAAATCGTTAATGTTTGAACCCAAAGAAAATGGAGTAAACAAACTTTAAATTACTTGATTTTTTATATGTGTATATCTTAGAGTATGAAGATGATAATGTGCGGTCGGATCTTGAAAATTTACTTGGAAAATATAATTTTTGAGTGCGACATAGGAGGGAGTTGCCTCCTGTGTCAGCTGATTTACATTTCTCTCATATATGAGAGAAATGTAAATCAGCTGACACAGGAGGCAACTCCCTCCTATGTCGCACTCAAAATTATATTTTCCAAGTAAATTTTCAAGATCCGACCGCACATTATCATCTTCATATTCTAAAATATACAGATATAAAAAATCAAGTGATTCGAAATACGTTTACTCATTGATCTAATCGTTCCATTTTGTTCTATTGTTTAAAAATCGTTAATGTTTGAACCCAAAGAAAATGGAGTAAACAAACTTTAAATTACTTGATTTTTATATGTGTATATCTTAGAGTATGAAGATGATAATGTGCGGTCGGATCTTGAAAATTTACTTGGGAAATTGATTTTTGAGTGCGACATAGGAGGGAGTTGCCTCCTGTGAAAGCTGATTTACATTTCTCTCATATATATATATATATATATATATATATATATATATATATAATATATATATATATATATATATATATATATATATATATATATATATATATAAGCCCAACAAAATTGTGGCCATAATTATTATTATTGTTATAGGAAAAATAAATTTATATAATTAAAACTAGAGATATTACAGGTACCTATTAAGATCAGAAACAAGATGATGCACTATTAGTTATGATGGAAAAAATTTATAAAATCAATGTAAAAGAGTTAGCAAATACAGAGCTATCAGAATCTCACAATCTCACTATTTATGACAGCAGATTAAATCAATAAAATAACAGAAGCAGATATAAACTCACAAATAAATAGACTGTAATAAGAAAATTACTTAATAAGAACTATAAAGATCTCAATGATATGTGGAGGATGCCAATGCTCTCGTTGTTACGGTCGCAAAGCCACGAAAATCATTCAAATAAGAGTCTGGATGTGAAAGTTATGGTCGAGAACCCAATTGATACTTTAACTGTAGTGATGGCACGGTGGTGATGGCTGGTGGCGCGTGTGAGATGAGATCGAGAGAAAAGAGGAGTCGGCGTTGGATTCTTTAACTGGTGTGGAGAAGAGAGAGAAAGAAAGAAAAAAAAGAGAGATGGCGGCTGAGGTAAGGAAACATGAGGGAGAAAAAGATAGGGTTAGAGTTTAATTAGGAGAAATTAGGAAATCAATTCTAAACAACTTTGAGAGATAAAATCACTCACAAATTCTTATCAGTAATCTTCATTGCTTGTTGTTGATACAAGATGGCTTTATATAAGCTTTTATAAGATTTGAATCCACTAAAACTCAAACTCCTAATCAAAATAGAATTACAATTCAAATTTTAGAAACTAAGCAAGAAACCAAAATAAAGAAACTAAAAAACAAAAATAAAAAAAAATCTAAAATTCTACTACTTCTTAAGCTTGTACTGGAACATGTTGGATCCGTCTCTTCAGCTCTTTCATCTTGACTGATGTCTGCATCACAATACTCTTTATCTCCTCGTCAAAAATTTGATGTTACAGGACCCATCTCAACAAGCCTTGCCTATCATCTATCATAAAGGTTTCATGTCAGGTCTCAAATTTTGACTGGAACTACCAAATATCCCTTTCCTTGAGACTTGAATAATTTATTCTTGTTGCGCATGAGTTTGATCAACAATCTGCCATTTGGAATTACTTTCCATGGTATATAATGATTTATTAGGCAACCATATCAAGCAGTTCATCAAGAAATCCTAAATTTACTCGAAAACAAAAGCAATTCGGGACATGCACTGTTTCATTGACTCCAAACGCAATTTGTTGATCTAATCATCAGGCCTCATACATCTTCTTATTTTGACCATAACCAACCATGTTGGTTGATAATTTTTGTTGGAACTTACCAAACTTTTCAGAATCATTTCTGAAAGATGAACATGTAATAAATTTTCATCTAAAGTTCCAAGTAATTCCTGACTCATTTGATTATCAATCTATCTAGATTATTAATCCTCCATGCACTTTGTCATATAAGAGAGAGCTTGGACATATCACATTGCATATTCAACTCCCTGTCAATTTTCTGATAGCAAGGCTACCTTTTCTTTGTACTTTTTCCAAATAAAGTAGTCTCTGAAGGACTTGGGGCACTATCCCAAAAGACTAACATTCTAGGTCTCGTTACCCAAATCCTTATATATCCAAGACTAACCCCACGTCTAGCCGATGTGGGTCTAACCGATGTGGGACTATTTGTTCGATCCAAATCCTAACAATCCCCCCTCGAACAAATAGTCTCCCTGCAAGCTCAACTACTCAACTATCTTCACATTAGAAGATCAAATGCTCCATTGAGATCCAACTCTTCACTGCGTGAGGTGGCGGCACGCCTTATGTGAAGCACTAACTGCAATCGGTCACTCCTCTACACCGCGGCACGCCTTATGTGAAGCACCAACTGCAGTCGGTCACTCCTCTACATCGCGTGAGGAGCTGCACGCCCATTGCAAAGGAGCACCACTACTATATTTCTCGAGAGCCCAACATTAGCTTCACAAGGGTCTATTGCGCCTTTTTGCGCCAATGGGGTGACCAAACCCATTGCACCTTTGCGCCATTGGGGGATCTACATCGTCAAACATCACCCACACACACGACTAAGTTCGGGCATGACTCTGATACCAATTGAAGGACTTGGGGCACCATCCCAAAAGACTAGCCTTTTAGGTGGAGTTGCCTAAATCCTTATATACCCAAGACTATCCCCACGTCTAGCCGACGTGGGACTATTTGTTCGATCCAAATCCCAACAGTCTCAACATTGATTTCTCATATGCAACATGTAATTTTACCTGTATTGGCCCATCACTTGTCAAGCCTTTTAGTTCACAAACACCCATTTTGGGCCACTTGACTAGTTTGTCCTTTCTAGATGAATCAGAGAAATCTAACATCTCATGCATAAATTGTACCACATGGGTAATTTACCTCACTCTTTGCATTAAAGCATCATTTTACATCAAACCTGATCTCATTTCATCCAATTTTTCATTACCTAAACTACATAAATTCTCTCAATGTCATCAAACCTGATCTCCTTTCATTTCATAATCTCTTCAAATGCCACACACATGTTCTACCATTAGTTTTCCATCAAATGGCTACGAGTAGCATCACCCTTCTCCATTGGCTTCATTCATTAATGCATTAGAGGGCATTCTATAAAAATAATAGTCAGAGAAATAATGCTAAGATTACTAGGTGTAAACAAATCACATTCTCCCAGCATTGTCATTACCTAGTTAGCTTAGCTCCTTTAGGATTAACCTTAAAGCACTCCCTTCTGAAAACACAAGTGTGACTCTACTCTTTGCAGATATTGGAACATCTCATCTACTTGGATCAACATGAATGCAAGGGTGAACTCACTTGATTGTGGAAGACCTCAACCCAACACTTTCTATATTATCTTAGTAATTTTAGTATAATTTCTTTAATATGCTTGCTATAATCTTCTTCTTGTTCATAGAGTTTCTTGTTTAGCTTGCAGATAGTAGGTTGTTAGCATTAATTTGGGTACTGAAGTTATAACAAGTATTTTCTAGTTAGTAATGTACTTGCTAACACATGTATCCGAGCAATATTCTTCTTGCTTGTTCACTTTTAAATATTCATATTGACTACTTGTAGCTCCTTATTAGTAGCTAATGACTTATGATATATAACTAGTAGTGTATAATTGATAGATTTATAATAATCTACTTTCTACCTTATTAGTCCTTGCGTATCCATATTTGTGCATGTTAGTCAGTAGCTTAGCTTCATTTCCCTTTTGTTTTTCTCTTTTTTAACAGTATAATTGATTTTGCTTGTTCTATAGTTTTTCTCTAGGGGCCGTTTGTTTCGTCGTAAAAGGCGTAAAATTCCGTAATTCGTAAATGACTGACAACCTAATTACAACTACGACGTTTGTTTGGATCGTAATTTATAAAAGATTTACGCAACTCAACTATCAGTCACTTGCAACCCTATTACCACCCACTTACAACCCAGTTACAGTTAATTTTGTGGTCATGCAAATTTGTATTATTTTTTTATGTTAATATTAATTTTTTTAATATTTAGTATTTTAATATTTATTTGTAATATTAAAACTTTTTAAATCACCAAATAGTTAATTTTGTGGTCAACTTTTTCACTTACGACGTACACATTACGACCACCAAACACCGTAAAATACAATACACTTTTCCACTTACAACTATATATTACCAACCAAACACCGTAAAACTTACATTGTAACTCATTTACAATTGTAAAAGACTTTACCAATTACGACTTACGAATTACGGCCAATTACGACAACCAAACAGTGATTGATACTACTTGCTCGTCGTATATAGCAGTCTCTCTCTCTGCGCGCGCGCGCACCTTGCTAGGTAACTATTATTTGATTTGCAATGTATGTCATCAACGTTCGCTTTAGCTATCAACTTATGTCTCCTATCTTGAATGCATGTAAGCGCGAAGGGGAAGAAAAAAAAGAGAAATGCCAAAAGGAAACTGAACTGAAGAGTAACTTTAACTTAATTAAAGTACCAACTAGACTGAAACGTCCAAAAAATGAGCTTAATCTACCTATCTAATTCCCAATTTTCTCTAAATTCAAAGTGAAATTGTTCGATCCCATTTCCCTTCCTTGCTCATTAATCAAAAATTGTACCTTTGCAGTCCTTAATGCATGAAAAATCTAAGAAAGCCCTAATTTTCAAGTACCAATAGATCACCCAGCTGATGAAATCGATTAGCGCGGCATTAGCTTCGACGTCTCTCGCCAGAGCATCGATCTGAATTCCCAGCGCCTCATCACTGATATCTAGACAGAACTTTAGAGGGTTATGTTGAGAAACAATCTGTATGCTCTGATACCAATTATTGATAAACAATCTGTATGCTCTAATAACAATTGTTGTGATTTCAGGGGAGAACGACCCCACGACCAGATCGATTAGGGCGACGCAGCAGATACAAACCACATGATCTACTAAGACAACTTGAAGAAGAGAAGAAGAAAATATTACAAACTAGATAGAAAACCAACAAACAATATAGTGTGGTTCCACCGATCAAACAGATCGTGTGTACGTCTCCAGAAGAAAGGGGGAGAAACTTTATTAAAACTTTGGGGGGTACAATAAGAATTACTTACACCCACGCTGAGAAGTTACAAGCTCTTGATGGCCACAAAGAATAGCGAATCCTTGTGATTAAGCTTCTCTCATGAATTTCTCACCTAAATAAATTACACCTTTAGGAATTATAAATTCATGGGATTCTCTTGTAATACATTGAAGGCTCCTAAAAGGTTATTTATAAACCATAAAACTCTCCTAGTGCTAAACAAACTTCTTCAATCAAAATAAAGAAAATTTAAATCCAACTCGGACTTAAAATACTTTCAATCAGAATAAAGAAAACTTGAATCCAACTTGGACTTAAAACAGATCCAAAAAAGAAAACTGTCAAATCTGACATTAATTAACTATCTTCATGACGTATTCACGTCATAATCCTAACAATCTCCCCGTTGACTTGAATATGTACAAGTCTGAGAATAGTTACAATGTTCTATGTGTTCGCATCCACACACAATCGAACAAACTTGACTTCATCTCTATCTCACTCCCTCTTCTCCATAACCCCCATGAGGTTCACATCTTGATTAGGTCAAATAAGTTCAGGCCCAACTTGAACTTTTTTACCCAATGATCTCCTTGATCTACACAAGATCTATGATAATTTACTCCACCATAGGAGTAACGATCTAGACTATCTTATTGTGCGCCTAGTCCCAATCCCCTTCGGGTAAAATTGAACATCCGACCTCGAGTCCATCGTAGTCTCTGATTGTTCCACAACCACCGCTTTTGAAGCCGAGGATAACTGCAATCCACCAACTGTAACCTACGAATTTCGCAACATATACACATTGTCGACACGTTCATCTTGAAACATCACATGAGCCTCTTTGAAAACTTCCATAAGATCACCTTTCAAACTGAAACAGAACTCTTCTCTTTGTAGCGCTACAAGAGAGATGAGATTGTACCTTGATTCGGGAACATGACGAACGCCTTGAAGAGTAATGATGTATCTATCATGAGATCGAAACTGGATTGTTCCTTTACTAATCACCTTACTTGTAGCAGAATTCCCCATGAAGACTTCTCCTCCTTTAACCGAAGTGTATGAAGAGAACATCTTAACTGATATGCTGTGAATATGCAGAATCTATGACCCATCTATCTTTGTAACCAACTGGTTTGTCTGTAATAGATAGAACGTCGCATTGTTTTTTATCTCCTTCAACAGTTCAGTGATATTAGAATCTGGTTGCTTGATTAGTCTACAATTCTGCATTATTATATCGCATTTTCCTACTGATTTATGAATAAATGTCGATCTAAACCGTGTTTTGGTCTCTCTTGCAGATAATCAAAATAAGGAGGGAAAAAGGGTAATAAGAGCTTAATTAAACCCATTTTCGGGTAATTAAATCTGTAATTCTTGGAGGCCAAGTGTAACACCCCGCTCCCAGAATACGTACTTAGTTGCGTATTCAGATTTTTTGATCGTATTTTTCGATTTACTTCTTGTATTTGTTTTGTATTATGAATTATTTATATGATCGTTTTGTCTTGGATCCGAATTCCCGGACTCGGAGTCAGCCCTAGTCTGAACCGAGGACCCGATCCTAGAGTATTACTCGATTTGGACATTCTGGTATTCCGATTTGACCGATTTCAGTTTTAACCATTATTTTCCAATATTCTAGATTTTCTATGATTTTCTGGAATTTTCCTCAATTAAGTTGAAAATCTTTAAAACCGGTGTCAACCAATGCCGCTGACTGATTCCAGAATTTTTAATTTACAAACGGAGTTGAATTTTAAGAAACGGCTTTCCAGTAACTTCTTAAAATCACATTTTCTATCTAAATACTTTTTCTGAGAATTTTTTAAATTTATCGAAATTCCACTGGATTTGGTGTCGGCCAGTATCACTGGTTGATTCCAGAAATTTTAGTTTATAATTGGGATCAAAATTCTGAATTCCGCTTTGATATTACTTCTTAGAATGATATTTTATCCTTTCAGGAATTTTCTGGGATTTTTCAGATTTTATCAAAATCTGGCCGACCCGGTGTAGACCGGTATTGACGGTTGACCTTATGATTTTTATTTTGAAAATGAGATTGAATTTATGAAAACCGATTTCACCAAAAATCTTTTTATAATATTTAGTATTTTTGAGAATTTTTGGGAAGCTTTCCAAGCTATTTTATTTTTGGACTTTTCCGGAGTTTTCGGCGTTTTTCCAGATCCGGAATAGTATCCAGATATTTTCCCACTTTTCTCTCTCCTCGCCAAACGCGAGTTTTCACCAACCTGGGATTCTGCATTTAATGCGGAGATCCTCTTCACGCCTCCCCATGCTGCATTTAATGCACTGCTAATCAATTCCAATCAATCCCAATCAAGTCATTATGACTTTTGCCCTTTTGTCTTATTCATCGAACGCTAAACTCGCGGACGCGGATTTTTCCCCGCGTCCAGTTCAATTTTGCCTGGACGCGGCCATTTCTTTTGTTAAGACGCAGGTTGGTGGGATGTCATTCATATTATAATCATTCCCTTTTTATATGTTTATATATATACACCCTCCTTTATATATATACATGCCCACCCTTCTTTCTCTCTCTCTTTCACTTTTTCCTTCTTCCTTTTCCATTTACAGCCAACAGAGAGCATGGCTGCAAAACGCAGCCATGGTGCTTCCTTGGGCCAGCCATTCTCCACCTCCTCCACCTCCATTTTTACCACCAACAACACCACCTCCACCTCCTCCATCTCCTCCATTTCTACAACAACAACAACCATACCACCATCTCCTCCACCTTCTTCTTCCTCTTCTTTTCTACCAAACAACCCATTCTCACCACCAACTTCACCACCCTCTCCACCACCATATACACCACCTTGGCCACCAACGACCATGCCACCTTCATCCCCGCATCGTGCTCTTTCCGATGACCTATAGCTTCGCTCTCCGAAGCTTCGTTTCCAAAACTCCAACTTTTGATTTTGAACTATACTTGCACCACAAGATGCTTGGTTTGGGCTTGAGCTATCGGATTCCGGCCGTCTCCGGCCAACTCCGGCCACCTCATTTGGATTGGGGCCGAGTTCTTCTTCGTCGGCAATATCTCCGGTGATCATTCCGGTAATCGTCCACGATTATTCCGGTGATCATTCCGGCTCCGGTGATTATTCCGGTAATCGTTTACGATTATTCCGGTAATCATTTTGGTGACAATTGCAACGACACCACCACCAAGAGATCACCTTTTCCCTGTCTCTCTCTTTCTATCTGTTGATTGTTAGACGCGGATTTTACCTCCTGCGTCCAAGCAATTCCTTAACGCGACCTTCGCGTTCTTGCATCGACACAACGCGGATCCCATGCCCGCGTCTGTGTTCTATTCATTTTGTCGTGACGCAGAGTTTATACTCGCGTCCGCGTTCTCTTCACGTCCTGACTTGAACGCAGGTCTCGAACCTCGCGTTGTGGCATCCATGCGACGCGACTCCCGCGTCTGCTATTTTCCCGCGTCTGCCTATTTTCCCGCGTCTGCTTATTTTCCCGCGTCTGCCTATTTTCCCGCATCTGCCTCCCGCATCTGGATTCCAGAACTTGGGATTTCACAGTGTTTTCCAGAATTTTAGGCGAGTGTTCTCGCTCTCGCCTCCATTTGGGTTTCCCCGCTTCGTCGGGTCGACATGTACTTTATTCCATGTTTTCATGTATTGGGCTGAGTCCCTGTATTTGTGTATGGCCGAGTGCCAATATCTGGACATGTATTGCTCTGTGACGAATGCTTGTATTATGTTAGTTTAATTCTTATTCATGTGGTACTAACATTGCAGGTCTTTCCGTTCTTCAGCCTCCGGTCACTCACTGTCTCGAAAGAGAAGTGATCGGGACCGACAGGTCTTTCCGTTCTTCAGCCTCCGGTCACTCACTGTCTCGAAAGAGAAGTGATCGGGACCGAAAGGTCTTTCCATTCTTCAGCCTCCGGTCACTCACTGTCTCGAAAGAGAAGTGATTGGGACCGACAGGTCTTTCCGTTCTTCAGCCTCCGGTCACTCACTGTCTCGAAAGAGAAGTGATTGGGACCGACAGGTCTTTCCGTTCTTCAGCCTCCGGTCACTCGTCAGGTCTTCGGCTCCGCCTGGTTATCATGATCAGCGTTCAGCGCTTTACCACTAGATTCGTCTAGGCGAGTTGCTGCCGGATTTTCCACCGCACTTTAAGTCGGGTCGTCCCGGTAACCTCGCCAGGCGCTCCAGTGTTAAATACTGTTTGCTGTTTGTGCCTCCAGCTTGCTCAGCTCCGTTTGATTATGCTCAGCTACTACTCTATCACATGCCATGTATTTACCTGATGTGTTACCACTTGACATGCCGTTATTTCATACTTGTAATTTACATGCTATTACTTGGCAAGACCCCTTGTTATGACATGACTTGCCATCGGACTAATATCAATCTCTTGACATGAATTGTCACCTGCCAATATCACCCTCCTGTCATGCTATCACTTGACATCCAGCATGATATACTTGACCTTGTGATTATCATATTTACGGGAATCCTGCCTTGTTATCCTGTATTATATACAGTGACCTGTTATCCTGAATGGAACTAAGTGCCACACGGAGCAAAATGCCACACCACATACGTGGTGGGGGACACCTCTTGAATCTGTGGGGGCCACCTCTAGAATCCATTCCCCTCAGAGCAAAGTGCCACACGGAACAAAGTGCCACACCACATACGTGGTGGGGGCCACCTCTTGAATAATTGGGGGCCACCTCTTGAATCTGTAGGGCCATCTCCTACCTGTACATGATAAATTATTATAAGGCAACTTACACCTGGTTTGGGGAAAACTGATGGGCCCTGATTAATCATGTTTATGGTGGCCATATCGAGCCGCGCGTGGCCAAATACTTGAGGGATCACCTGGCGGCCACCAGGGATTCCGTGGGGTGTGCTGGCACCCCTACTCCTGATTATTCCTGCCGAGTATGCACATGCCCTAGGCCTATTTCTATGGGATCTGCGATACTCTATTCCTGTTCGGGCGTCCATAAGTCCCGGTACCTAGCGGTACGTTCCGGCTCAGCACCGGATACTCCTGAACCGTTGTCCCGGGCATGTACGGGGCCCATCCGAAACATGATTCATCGAACTTTATCAGTTTCCAAATAACTTGCTATATAAGTTGTAAGCGGAAGTATGTGGAATGGGACACATACTGAAGCCTGGAACTTAGACGGCCCTAATTATAATAAAAGACTTATATATACAATTTGTTGTGTTGTTTTGTAATTCGGGTTGTATGCGCTTGGATTACGGTGATATGAGATAAAGGTATATAGATGAGGGTTTCTTTGTTTGGATTATTCCTTCGATGTACTAGTCTCATAGAGCCGTGACCTAAGCTTGTGCGATCGGTTTTGCTTGTAATCGGCTTTATTCGGTTTTATCGGTTTTTATCGGTTTTATGTTAATTTAGGAGATATCTGGTGTTGTCCTATCTATTCTACTTCTCACCACCTTACCTGCTCTTATCTTATCATACCATGAGTACTTCCTGCCTGATAGCACTTGTTACATATCTACCTGCTTATATATGCTCCTGCTCACGACACGGTTTTCAATGCATGATTATGATTCGGTTTTATCGATACACTTGTACTTATCTCAGCACGCCATCTGGCATTTGTATCACTACTCGCCTGGAGAGTTTCATCTGACTCCCCTGGATCCTCATGTCCAGGTCATGGAGCTTAGAGCGTGTGAATTCTCCCAGTTGCTGATCAGAGTGGCGCAGCGGTAGCGTGGATCTCCAGCAGACCGTTCAGAGCTCTATCCTTCCAGGCCCCCTTGTTCGGCTCTAGAGTTTTCCTGTTATGACTCTGAGCCTGTCCTTGTACTATTCATACTTGTATATCTCTTTGTAATCTCGCAATTGCGCATATCAGTGATGTAATATTGAATCACCTCTGGTGATAACTTTGTAATTGTACTCATGTGTTGGAATGTATAATGCACCACTTGCTTCCGTACTCTGATTCTTGCCTGTACTGATGCTTAGCGTATATACGTGAGGATAGTTCTGACCTGCGTATATACGTCGCAGTAACGTCTCCGTACCCTCAGGATCGGGGCGTTACACCAAGTAAGGGAACTTCTAAAAGATACATTGAATATAGACCTTTGCACACGTCAGACGAATATCCGGGTAAAAACACCAAAATCTGATTATATCAAGATGGTCCTAGAAGCGACGGGAAGTTCCTCGCCAAAACCAGGGACCTTAGTCCCTGGTTTTGCCGCGAAAACACGGTAAATGTCGCGTTTCTGAGGTAATGTGGTGGGGCCACACGTCGATCTTCGACGCGTGGCCCCGTCTGCCTTCCAGATGCTTCTTTTGCCTAAAATAGGGCAAGGTTTGGTCAAAACGCAAGCAGTTTTGAATTTAGACTAGGTCTTCTATCTTTAGTGTAGTGTAGGTGTTCTTCCTTTTTTTCTTTTGTATTTTTATTTCATTTTTAGATTTTGTAGTAGACCTGAGAGATTCAGAGAGAGAGGGATTGATGTAATAGATGGTGATAATTTATATAAAGGTGCCTCCTTTCTTCTCCATCGTAATCTTCTCCATCTTCTACATGATGCTTAGCTAATTTCTTCTTCTCATGACAATCTAACTACTAACCACTAACCATCTAACCGCTTACTTGATAATCCACATGAATCTAGTAGCCTCTACAAGGACTTGCTCTTGCAAGAGCCATTGATAGCTCATGATGATGGATTCTAACATTCTAATATTTCTAATACCTAACCCACTAACTTGCTAACTTGCAAATGCTAACTTTATGTCATACTCACCTCTAATTGGTTTTGATGATTTAATAGTACCTTGCAATTTGTTATGTGGTATGGATGTGTTGTTTGAATGTAAAAGAACAATCTTATGGGCCATGCCCTGTATCGTCTCTTGAAGCCAAGGATTAGTGATGGCCAAGGATCCATGTGAGGCAACTATCACTAAGAAGTTAGCATGATTAGTGGAGCAATTGGTAGTTAGTAGCCATGAGTTTTATTTTATCTTATTTTAAAAATTAATTTCAAAACTCTTCTTTTATCTTTTCATCGTTATTTTCACAATCTTCTTTATTCAACTTTGTTTTCATTTCTTTACCACAAGCTTCATCTTCTTGTCTATTTTATTTTTCAAATCACTTCTCTTTCGTTTTTACATCGCCGTTTTATCGCCTTCTCCACCTTTCACTTTTCGATTTCTTTTCTTTTATTTTCTTTTTCATTCTTTTTAACAAAGAAGATTTGTTAACAACTAACGTGAACATAAACTGTTAATGCTTCTATCGCCTCCCGTCCCTGTGGATTCGACCCGTTGAGCCAATGCTATAACGGAAGTATTAAGGGAACATTAGCACACATTAGCTTTTTATTGATTTCATAAAGCACATATTTTCGAGTGCTCGTTCCGCCTCGATCAAATTTTTAGCGTCGCTGTCGGGGATGGGAATGGTTTTGATTTCATGTTTTTGTTAATATTTTCTTCTCTGTTTTGGTGTGCAGGACATTCTTTATAGGATCTTAACATTGTAGAACAAATACTAGCTTTGCATCTCCCTGCTCTTGAAAGCAGGGACCCAGCTTCTAAAGAAAAGCCGCGCAAACGTGACTTTTGCCGCGGATACGTGGCGATTTTGTGATAATTATGTATCTTGTTGTGCATGGCTGTGTTTATTGTAATAGCTAGTTGATCTGTATTATTACTTTCCTGCTTTGATTGCCTACACACTGCAATAAATTAAAGAACTAAAATATGGTATTTTGGATGCTTTAAAACGGTTTAGACATTTGCATTTAGGCACGTGTCAATTCAATTTCAATATACTGTATTTTGTTCTGTTGTTGTGATCTGAATTGAGGTGTACATATGGCATTGCATATAGCATCGGACAAACACGTGGGTGATTTATCGCTTTGTGTTATACTCTTGTCTATATTGCATACTTGCACGAATTGGACTTAAGGGCAAAACCCATACAAGATAAGGTGGGGATTTCATCACCCTTCCTTAGCCCAAAAACCACATCCCCACTCACACAACCCAAGCCCTAATAAAATTGATAGACGTTGGCCCCTAGAGACATCTCGGACTCATTAAGAGATTGACCGAGAGTGGAACTTGTTTTGAATCTTACTCTTGTGAAATCGGTGTCTAAGGTTGGGGATTAAGAGGTTACACCTCGAAGATATCGTGATTTGGCGTAATTAAGGCCCGTTGCTTATGCACGGATACCTTCCACCGTATTTTGCCCCTACCTGGCCAATTAGCTTGTGGTCAGATTCAAGCAACAACACCCCCGAGTAATCAACCAGTTAGGAGTCGTCTAGGTCTAAGTCAACCTTAGTATAGGCTTAGTTTTGATTTTATTTCTTTTTGTTTGTTGTTTGCTTTTTCTTTTTTGTTTGTGAAATGAAATTCAACAATAACAATTCTTTCTATCCTAATATCAATCCATATTTCACACCAACCCCAATTATTTCGGATAATTCCAACCCGATTTTTCACAATACGAACCAACCAAATACACCGGGTTGGACTTATCCGAATCAATACAACCCATACCCCCAATCTTATGACTATAATTTCAAAAATAATTTCAACTCATCACAGAGTCAATGGGGATTCACCTCCCCTGAGTCAAATTTTTCACCGCCTTGTCCACAATTTTCACAATATCTATTTCTCAATTTTGAAGAAAAATCTGAGTTCGAAAAAAATATAGAAGCCATACAAGTCATACTTGAGTCCCAACAAAAGAAGCTCAATTCACTAATTTCACAATATTTTCATGATTCATCCTCAGTTTCACCTATTCAACATGACCGACCATCTACCCTGAAAATGAGTATGGAGTGCTTTCGTGAGTCTGAGCTTCAATCTCAAAATATGTTGGACTCACAATCTTCACTATCTTTCCAAAATCAAGATTCTTATACTCCCTTTCTGGAACATCCACTTGAAGAACAATCAAGTCTAGAAAAGAGTATAGAAATCTTGCAGGAGTCTACGTTACAATTTCAAAAATCTTCTTTTCAGTCTATTGATAGGTTGGAAACACATATGAGTCAATTGGTCAACATTTATAAGAATGAGGAAACTCTCTCTTATCAACCTTTGACCAATACAAATAACTCTAACTCTATCAATTTGACCCATGACTCTTGTTGTTTTGGAAACCAAGATTCCTACACTCCTATTCTAGAGCATCCACTTGAAAAAAATATCACATCTAGAAAAGAGTATAGAAGTCTTACAAGAGTCCGCATTACAATTTAAAAACTCTTCTGTCCAGTCTATCAATAGGTTGGAAACACAATTGAGTCAATTGGTTAGCATTTATAGGAATGAGGAAACTCTATTTTATCAACCTTTGACCAATTCAGCTATCCCTAACTCATTGATTTGACCCACGACTCTTGTCATTTTGGAAACCAAGATTCAATTTCAGTCCACCCATCTAAACTTGACCAAACCTCAAATGTTAAAAATCCTATTGACATTTTGGCAAGTTATCCTTTTCCTGAGATTGAACTTGAGCATGATATGATCCTGAATCTCAACTTGGTAATTCAATTTCACTTCCTGATTCAATAATGACTGAGGTATTTTTACCTAATTTCAGACCTTTTCTCGAGTTAGTATTGGATCCTGTGCCAGTCCATTGTGAAATTGAATCAGCAATCATTTATGATCATCATATTGAACTTGACCAATTTCATACTTCTGAAAGTCCTATTGACAAATTGACAAGTTCTCATTTTTATGAAATTGAACTCAGACAAGAATGTGACTTTGATCCTCAAATTTGTGATCCAGTTCAAATTTCTGAATTAATATTGACTCCAGTTTTGTTACACAACTTGAGCAACATTTTAGAGTCAGTTTTGGTTCTCATACCTGTCATTCTTAAACTTGAATCACCTATCCTAGATAGTCACATTCTATTATGGGGAAATGAATGTGGATTTGAGTTTCAACTTCTTGATTTGGACCCACTTCCTGAACCAATCTCGACTCCTGAGCATTTACTTAACTTAAGTCTTTTTCCTGAGTCAGTATTAGTTCTTGTACTTCCTGAGTCCACTTCAATCATTCCATTCTGGGACAAGGGTCTTGATAAATTTGACTCTGAAATTATTTTGAAAATTTAGAAATTAGATGGGGTAAAATTCTTAATAAAAATCATTCATACATACATCATAATATGGGTTGTATTTTAGAGGTCTCTGGTGGGTTCCTCCGGACTCCGTGGACCAATCAGACCACCACTGGAACCACTACCTTAAGGTGATTTTTCCTTCCCTCTATATTTGTTTCATGCATATATAGAGGACAATGCATGAGATAAGTGTGGGAGAGGGTTTACTAACATAGAGTTTTTTTTAGATTTTCTTTCTTTTTCACTTCTTTTAGGATACTTTTAGAAATCTTCCCTTTTGTATAGGATTTTTCTTTCTTTAAAAACTTTTTGAAATAAGAGACAAAGTTTTGATCTATTTTAAAGAAAATTAAGATGATCTTAGAAATTAAGGAAACCTTAAATTATGACATCTTAAACCTAGTTGAAATAATGGATCTTATTTAAAATTATAGGTTAAGTATAAAAGATTGGGGAGATAATTTTATCTTGAATTTTTTTGCCTTAGATAGTATGCACTTCACACAAATACAATTTTTGGGATGAAAACAAAGACCAAACTGCCATAAAGTAAAAATAAATAAAAACAAAAATATATATATGGTGTAAATGAATAAAAAAATCACTTATTAAGCTGGATAACTATGCCTCAAGAAGCATGATTATTCACGCCTAACGGTGGTCAAAAAACAAATAATCCCCCTTAGTTTTGTGGCCTTGTTTACTCGAGTCCTTAAACCCGAGGGATGTTTTCTCATCTGGTGCCCTAAGACTGTCTGGTTTGGGAGTCATCGGTTAAAGGTCGCTACATGGGTGAACTAGAAAGCATAATGAAGCTAAGGGAAGAAGAAAAATAAATAAATAAATAAATAAATAAATATGTATGTGTGTGTGTGTGTGAATATATATAAATGGCTTGATGGTTAGAGTTGAATCCCAGAAATCTTCACTATCACAAAGAGCATATTATCTAGGTTTTATGAAGGATAAATATTCAATCCAATTTTGATTTCTTATATTAATTGAAGACAACATCTTGCATATAGACTAAGTTTAAGGAAGAATAATTTTTGGTGGACTTATGACCTTAGATCGCTTATATTTTTGTAAAAATAGTTCTTAAACTTTGTCTCTCTTTCAAAATGCATTTTAAAATACTAACATTTGTCTTCTTTCTTTATGGATTTTGTGGGTGTAATCCGCTGAAAATCCTCAGGAGACAAAACTCCTCCTCTAGGGTAACCTAGAGGTTTAACGGCTTGTTGCACACGCTCAGTGCAATCGCGTCACCTGCGAAAGTAGTGTAATAACATTTGTAGTATAGTTTTTCTTTTCTTGTTTTGCTTGGGACGAGCAAAAGATAAGTGTGGGGTGTGCTTAGTCTACAATTCTACATTATTATACCGCATTTTCCTACTGATTTATGAATAAAATGTCGATCTAAACTGTGTTTTGGTCTCTTTTGCAGATAATCAAGACAAGAAGGGTAAAAGGATAATAAGAGCTTAATTAAACCCATTTTTGGTAATTAAGTCCGCAATTCTTGGAGGCCAAGTAAGGGAACTTCTAGAAGATACATTGAATCTAGACCTTTGCGCATGTCAGACGAATATCCGGACAAAACACCAAAATCTAAATATATCAAGATGGTCCTAGAAGCGACGGGAAGTTCCTCGCCAAAACCAGGGACCTAAGTCCCTGGTTTTGCTGCGAAAATGCGGCAAATGCCGTGTTTCCATGGCAATGTGGTGGGGCCACGCGTCGATCTTCGACGCGTGGCCCCGTCTCGCCTTCCAGATGCTTCTTTTGCCTATAAATAGGGCAGGGTTTAGCCAAAACGCAAGCAGTTTTGGATTTAGGCTAGGTCTTCTATCTTTAGTGTAGTGTAGTGTAGGTGGTCTTCCTTTCTTTTCTTTTGTATTTTTATTTCATTTTAGATCTTGTAGTAGGACTGAGAGATTCAGAGAGAGAGGGATTGATGTAATAGATGGTGACAATCTATGTAAAGGTGCCTCCTTTCTTCTCCATTATAATCTTCTCATCTTCTACATGATGCTTAGCTAATTTCTTCTTCTCATGGCAATCTAACTACTAACCACTAACCATCTAACCACTTACTTGATAATCCTCATGAATCTAGTAGCCCTTACAAGGCCTTGCTCTTGCAAGAGCCATTGATGGCTCATGATGATGGATTCTAACATTCTAACATTCTAATACCTAACCCACTAACTTGCTAACTTGTAAATGCTAACTTTATTTCATACTCATCTCTAATCGATTTTGATTTTAATAGTACCTTGCAACTTGTTATGTGGTATGGATGTGTTGTTTGAATGTAAAAGGACAATCTTATGGGCCATGCCCTGTATCGTCTCTTGAAGCCAAGGATTAGTGATAGCCAAGGATCCATGTGAGACAACTATCACTAAGAGGTTAGCATGATTAGTGGAGCAATTGGTAGTTAGTAGTCATGAGTTTTATTTTATCTTATTTTAAAAATCAATTTCAAAACTCTTGTTTTATCTTTTCATCGTTGTTTTCACCATCTTCTTTGTTCAACTTATTTTCATTTCTTTACCACAAGCTTCATCTTCTTTTCTATTTTGTTTTTCAAATCACTTCTCTTTCGTTTTTACATCATCGTTTTATCGCCTTCTCCACTTATCACTTCCGGATTTCTTTTCTTTTATTTTCTTTTCCATTCTTTTTACAAAGAAGACTTGTTAACAACCGACGTGAACATAAACTGTTAATGCTTCTATCGCCTCCCGTCCCTGTGGATTCGACCCGTTGAGCCAATGCTATAACGAATTATCAAGGGAACATTAGCACGTGCAAGCTTTTCATTGATTTCATAAAACACACAATTTTGAGTGCTCGTTCTGTCTCGATCATTGCTTCTTCTTTCGAAGCCACACTTAGATCTAATGTGCCCCTTTTTGTGATAATAGTTGCACGTTAAATTCTTCTGTTTAAGTTACCGGTGGAACTTCCATTATTAATCTTCTCCCTTGAATAATGAACTTGATCAGAATCATCATGATGAGACTCATCTATCAACTGGGTGTCAATTTTGTCCTTGTTGAATAGATGCTCCTTGATCTCATTGACCTTGATTGTTGACTTGCCTCCATAGATGATAGCTTTCCTATAGCTCTTATATGAAGAAAGTAAAGAACACAGTAATAGAAGTGCTTGATCCTCATCTTCTATCTTAATCTCTATCTTATCTAGATCATTGATAATAGAGAAAAATTCAGCAATGTGATACTTGATAGGTGTACCTTCATGCATACAGAGAAGAAAGGGACGATGTTTCAGAGTCAACCGATTCGGCAACGACTTCTTTAGATAGTGGTCCTGAACTAGCTCCTACAGTGAGGACGCTGTTTTCTTCGTAGAAACTTATCTAATACTTCATCCGCCAAGCAAAGCTGAAGAGCTGTCAAGGCTTTCTCATCCAACTCCTGCCAAGTTTCTTCCTTCATGTGTTGAGGCTTTTTCTCCCTCCAGAGTAGTGCTTTCTTCAACCCGCTTTGGGTAAGGATGGCGTTCATCCTAATCTGCCACCTGCTGAATTGATGACGCAATCGAACTTTTGAATATCGAACTTGATCACAACTTCTTCAAGTTGACCTTGCTCTGATACTAATTGTTGTCGGTGCAGCGAAAACAATTTGTATGCTCTGATACTAATTGTTAGTAAACAATCTGTATACTCTGATACCAATTGTTTTGATTTCAGGGGAGGATGCCCCCACGACCGGATCGACTGGGGCGGCGCAGCGGATACAAACCACGTGATCTACTAAGACAACTTGAAGAAGAGAAGAAGATATTCTAAAATAGATAGAAAGCCAACAAACAATATAACGTGGTTCCACTGATCAAACAGATCGTGTATACGTCCACGAGAGAAAGGGAGAGAAACTTTATTAAAACTTTAAAAGAGTACATAAGAATTACTTACACCTCACGCTGAGAAGTTACAAGCCCTTGATGACCGCTAAGAACAGCGAATCCTTGTGGCTAAGCTTCTCTCACGAATTTCTCACCTAGATGAATTACACCTTTAGGAATTATAAATTCAAGAAATTCTCTTACAATACATTGAAGACCACCCCTAAGGGTTATTTATAGACCATAGAACTCTCCTAGTCCTAAATAAAGTCCTTCAATTAGATTAAAGAAAACTTGAATTCAACTCGGATTACCTTCAATCAGAATAAAGAAACTTGAATCCAACTCGGACTCAAAACAGATATAGAAAAGGAAACTGCCAAATCTGACAATAATTGACTACCTTCATGACGTATTTCACATTATAATCCTAACAGGTTAAGACCGAGAAAGAAGACATCAATTAAAAAAAATGGTGAGGTTGAGATTGAAGAGACCTTTGATCAGTAGCGGAGCAAGGAATCTGAAGTCGGGGCTCACACAATGGCAATGCCAAGCAAACCATCATACCCAACCCCCTTCTATCGAGCAACAAAAGTTTAATTTCATCTCATTAGAAGAAGACCTAGATAGGATTTATTATGCCAAACTAAATAAATGAACAAAGAATAGCATGGCTCAGGAAATCAGCAGAAAACAAATGAAGCAAGCCATAAAGAAGGAGAAGGGAAGACCTGTGGGGAATTTTGTCAAACAAGTTGCATGCCCCTCCTTGCCCCTGGCTCTGCCACTTGCATCATGACTTAACCGAAGCAAATGATACTTTGCCCATCAGAGATGAACTAAACACCAATTTACTTTGTGATTGTTGTGATTTCTAGTAAAACACCGCAATAACAAGAAAGAATCGCCAACGTCCCCTATTAACTTTCGAGAGAATATCCACCAAGAGGAGATGCTTATAAATATTTATAAAAATACGCACATATATGAGCATCATGCACAGAAGGAAGAAAAAGAAAATCTTATTTAACGAGTGTTTGTAGGCAAAGCAGAGTTTACATACCGTTCCTTTCACTCCCCTTCCTTCAAGTTAAAATATAGTTCGAAAGAAGCAAGGTTGGAAAGATAGTCACACAAAAATGGAAGTACCACATCGTCTACTCCAGGAATATAAACTTGTGCAAGCCTTATGAATTTCATGGTTTCAACAACTTAAATGCTGGATCTACGTTGAATTTACTGAGAGATTAAATTGTTGCAAAACAACAAATACATGTTCCTAAAATCCTTTACCTTTAAAAATAGAAAGTGCATCACTATGTAATTCATGGTCAAGCAGCAAGAGTGTTACTTGAATTTAACTGCATATGATCGGATATGTTGTTGCTATATTAACAATAACTAACCCTCCCCTTTTTTTGATCTTCCCTTCAAAATTGTTTCTATAGAAATTTTTGCAGTTTCATCAAAATAATAGAACTAAGCCCAAATCAAAGCATATATATATGAAATGTCTAAGACCAAGAAATTAAACAATAGAAGGGAAAGGATTAATTATAGATACTGACGATGCTTAAGCTGGTCGAGCTCTGTCCAAGAGGTCCAAAAATATTAGAGTTTCCCAAATCCCTGGAACCAATCGTCATGTTGGAGAGTGTAACGCCCCGCTCCCACAGATACGAAGATGTTACGACGACGTATATCCGCAGAGCGGACATACCCTCATGTATATATGCTAAGCCTCATTATATAGAATATATATATATATATATATATATATATATATATATATATATATATATATATATATATTATATATATATATATATATATAATATACAAATAAGTCATGCATAAATAAGTACAAGAATACCTGTAAAAGAGGTCAGTGATCATAACAGATATGAAAATAGGGATAAATAAGATAACAGAAACAAATCACAAAGATACCTATGACTTGAAAAGGGTGACGGTCTCAAAAGAATCTCGAAAAATATCTGGTACAAAGCGATAGCTCAGATCTCCAACCTGGGCACGCAAACCCAGGGTTGTCAGAAAGCGACTAGTGAGTGGTAAAATGAAGGAAGCAGTAATATATACTACAGTAGTACAATCACGATAATATAGAATATATATCAGGATAACAGTGGTACCATATAAATAGTCTAACAATTGGTATATCCATATTACACCTTTATTATCGGTACTACATCATCATCAATACCTAGTATGTTATAACAGTATTACCTATCAGTATTATAAAATCTTCATTATCTAGCGTATTATAACATGTGCCTATTCGTATGATAACATCATCACTACTTAGCATGTTATTACAGTATTACCTCCATAATACATGATTATAACTATAACAATATCAATTGGGAAGAATTATTGATTGAGTTTTTCCTGCACACAAAATATGGTATTTTAGATTTAGAAATAATAGTGCGAGGTGCTCAATTCTAATCCGCGGTAGCAATGGGCTATGCGGGTCGTGATCCTCAGGGAGGGACTAGCGATGGAAGCGTTTAAGTAAGTTATCTCTTTTTTATGTATTTTCTTATTAACAATGGTATATACAATGAAAAGTGTGAAAGAATTGGAGAGATGTTGGTGACTTAATCTATACAAATAAAAGAAAATAAAGAAAATAAAAGAAACACTTACCTACCTCTTCTGCCCTGCTTACCTTTGATCCGTTTGCAACGACTTACCTTGTCCTTGAAGGCTTGCAAGTATGGCGTATAGGATCTTCCACCTTCGCGATCTACACTACAAAAATAAAAGATTAGCAAAAGAAGGCTTGTTCATCTCCATAGGCCATCAAGGGCTCTTCTTCGGCTAAGCAGTCTCGAAGCAATTGGGTCTTATGGTTTGCAAGACATTAGAGAGAATAACACAATAACACAAGAATAAAAGAACAAAAACAATAAAAGAACGAAAACGAACCTTGATTCGATTTATTTAACAATAAAGAAGAGCAAAACCTACACCGATTGTCACCCTCAGTACAAGTAGATCTCCTTCCTCCATGAAAACATCCTCTCCTCTCAGTTACAAAAATTACAAAAAGAAAAACCTAACCTAAATTACAAGTTAGCCTAAGAAACCCCTAAATTACTCTGTTGGATTCTGTACGCCCTTTATGGTTGCTCTGCAGGGGTATTTATAGGTGCAAAAGGTAGTAGAGTCCCAGAACGACTCCTCCACGAAAGATAGTCCCGGGATAATACTGAATTGCCGTGGAAACGCGGCTTGGGCCGCGTTTCCTTGGCCTGGTGGTGGTGGCTGGCCACGCGCTTTCACGCGTGGCCTCCCCTGGTCCGTCCATCTGGGCGTTTCCTTCTGGAAGCTGCATCCTAGCTCTTTATCTTGGGATTCCGAGATAACTTGGGAAGCAAGTTACCTAGATCTCAAATCTCCCAATATCTTTTTACACGAATTTCCTTATCTTTGCACTCTCTTCTTTGGCTTTTATCCTCATCCTGGAAGTATTTAGGGTTGAATAGAAGTCTATCCTTCCCTCTTCTTTTAGTATTTGCAACTTTGGCCCTTAGTATTTGTAACTTTGACAATTGATAATTGCAACTTTTACATTGGGCTTTAAACATGGGCTTTTGGGCTTCTTTTGAGGCTTTATTGCTTTATTTTAATATTTCGAGGCCTGCACACAATAAATCATAAAATATTAGTAAATGTGCAGAATTATAGGAAAAATATGAAATGTGATGGTAAATATAATGATAAAAATGCACTTTTCACTACCAATCACACCCCCACACTTATCTTTTTGCTCGTCCTCGAGTAAAAATCAAAGAGAAAATTAATCTAACTTAACTACTTTCGTAGGAATCACGGTTGCACTTAGCACGTGCAACAAGCCGTTAAACCTCTAGGTTACCCTAGAGGACGAGTATTGTCTCGTGAGGGTTTTCAGCGGATTGCACCCACAAAATCCATAAAAAGGAACTATTTGAAATACTTTTGAAAAGACTAAGTAATCTATAAGTTTTTAGGATCCTCATTTTTATTCATTCTTAGACTTAGTCTTCATAAAGTAAATTGTTATCCATTTTAGGTAAGGGTCAAAATTGAACTTCTAATATAGTCTTTTTCGTTACCAAAAATCATATGCATCCTTATGAATTTTTACTAGGAATTCCTTAACTTGGACTCTCATGCCTCTTTTATATATATATATATTTTTCTTTTTCCCTTTTTTTTATGTATAACTCATCTAATTTTCTTTCGTGTAAGCATGAGGCTTCTTGAGGCTCTCATACCTAACTAATTGACTAATAGATGTGTTAATATAATTTTTTTTTTTTAGCATGTATAACTCATCTAATTTTCTTTCGTGTAAGTATCAAGGCTTCTTGAGGCCCTCATACCTAACTAATTGACTAATAGATGTGTTAATACATGTATAATATTTCTCAGTTTTTCTTAGGTTTTCTAATCCACCCATGTAGCGAACTTAAAGTCGGTGGCTCCCAAACTGGTCGGCTTTAGGGCACCAGGTGAGAAAACACCCCGCGGACTCAAATTCGAATGAACTAGGCCACAAAACTAAGGACTTTATTTTTTAGAACTCACCTTTAGGCGTGAATACTTATGCTTCTTGAGGCACATGTATCCAGCTTAATTGGTGATTTTTTTTTTATATATTTTTTTTATGAGGCACAAAGATCTTTGTCTTAGAATCCTATATATGCACTAGGTATGCACATTTCATTAAGGTAAAATTAAGACTAACTACTTATTCAATTTCTCCTCCTATACCTAAAAATTCAACAATTTATTTATTTTGACCAAGTTTTTAGAAATCCTAATCATGATTTTCCTAATTTTTAAGACTAACTTAGATTTCTTTCAAAAGATAAGTCAAATATTGTCCTTTTTATAATTATTATTATTTTTATTTTATTTTTTTAAAAATTTTTTTTATTAGCAAATTTTTGTTAGTTTCTAACTATGTTAGTATGTTAGTAAAGCCTACCCCCACACTTATCTCATGCATTGTCCTCAATGTATGAATGAATGCATATATGCATGAAAAGAAGAAGGAAGGCAGAAGTTACCTCAAGGTGGTGGTTCCGGTGGTGGTCTAATTGGTTCACGAAAGGCGGCCCAATCAAGATAATGTGGTAGTTCACGGACCTACCTTTATTGACCTCTTTTTTATTTACATATTTACAGTCCCCAGAATGAATAGGATCATGGAAGATCCTCTCGTGAAACTTACTCCCTTTACATGACCAGTCCTGAAAAATCATCACAGAGGCATGGTCTATACCTATGTCCAACAAAGAATGTGACTTGGTAGAATGGTTGACTTGGACTCAAGAATGATAGGTTCAGGAACGAATACCGACTCAGGAAAGAAACTTAAATCAAGTAAGGGTTCAGGAGTCGAGCTTGGTTCAAGAGTGTGTCCAAGTCAAGAAGTTGAAACTCAGTCCACAATCATCTTCCCATAATGGAATGTGACTCAATATTGGTGATTCAAGTTCAGGAATGATAGGTGTGGAAATCAAAACTGACTCTAAAATATTACCTAAGTCGGGTAACAAACAGGAGTCAATAATGATTCGGGAATTTGAACTTGATCATAGATTTGAGAATCTAGGTCACATATTTCATTAGGTTCAATCTCATAAAAATGAGAACTTGCCAATTTGTCAATGGGACTTTCAAAAGTATGAAATTGTTCAAGTTCAATATGATGATCATCAAAAATGGGTGATTCAATTTCATTATCTATGGGTATAGGAATAAATGTTGGCTCAGAAAATTGGTCCAAATTGGGTAAGGATACCGAGTCAACATAGATTCGAAAATGGAAACTGAATCGCAAAGTTGGGGATCGGGTTCACATTCACAATCTAATTCAATCTCATTGAAATTAAAACTAGCCAATTTGTCCAAGGATTGGGATTGATCAAGTTCATATTGATGTGATGAAATTGAATTTTGATCAAGGTCTTCTAGACAGAATGATTCTTGGTTCCTATCAACTTGGTCAAGAATGTTGGAAAGTCTAGAAATTTGATCATTCATTATATCTTGCAACCGATCCACTTTTTCTCTCTAACCCATCGAATAGATCAATGGTGGACTGAAACCTTGGTGATGTGGGAAGAGACATATATGAAGATAATGGTTGAACAGGTGGTTGACCATATGGCTCAGGGGTATTGATTCCCCATTGACTCTGTGAAGAGTAGTGATGATTATTCCAATCTTGTTCATAGTATTGGGGCTGGGGTATGTAATGATTCGGATAAGACCAATCTGGCACACTAGGTTGGTTAGAGTTATGATATGCCGGGTTGGTAATATCCGAAAAAGAGATTGGTGTATAATATGGATCCTCATTAAAATTGAAAAATTATTGTTATAGGCCATATCACACAAAACAAACAAAAGAAAAAGAAAACAAACAAATAAACAAACAAAAAAGAAAAATTTCTAACCTAAATTAGGGTAGACCTATGACCTAGACGACTCCTAACTGGTTAGACTGTCCACGGGAGGTAGGGTGCAGACTTTGACCACAAGTTAATCAGCCAGGTCAGGGCAAGAGTGGTGGGAGGTTTTCCGTCAAAGACGTTACCACCAATCTTCGGGCTTTCGGCCCTCAATCCCCTTCTTAGACACTGATTTGGCAAGAGTCAACTTCCAGCACCGTTCCCCTTAGGATAATCTCCTAATTAAGTCCGAGATGTCCCTAGGGCCAACGTCTACTAATTTTAAGTTAGGCTTGGGTTAGTGAGTGCTTGGGATATGATTTTTGGGCTAAGGAAGGGTGATGAAATCCCCACCTTATCTTGTTAATGGGTTATGCCCTTAAATAAATTTGTGCAAGTGTACAAAATATGTAAATAAGATTCACTCAAAGCATCAACCAAGAGATGAGTCCTATTCTACATGCAATGCGAACGTACCTTGCTCCAGTACTCTTCAACAGTAAAAATAAAGGAATTGAAAAGACACGTGCCTAATATGCAAACGTCTAATCAATTTTTATCTTTAACAACAAGTATTTTACTGTTGATTAATTAGCAGTAAGCAGGGTTATCACAGAACAAAGTTTAACAGAGCAGTAGACAGATATTGCAATTTGCAGCAACCTGCAAAAGATGGATCAGTAGGGAACTACTCAGGCCGCGGTTTCGCGGCAATTGCCGCGTTTCCGCGGCTCTGAAGTAGGCTCTTGTGCTCTGCCTTCGAGGGTAGAGGCACAGAGTTGCTATATGTCCACTTCTGCTGTCAGTTTCCCTGTTCTCCAAACCTGCAAACAGAAAGAATAAAAGAATTAGTTAAAATGTTTTTATTTTTAGAGAAAAACTTACCGTCCCTCCCCGGCAACGGCGCCAAAATTTTGATTGAGTTTTTCCTGCACACAAAATATGGTATTTTAGATTTAGAAATAATAGTGCGAGGTGCTCAATTCTAATCCGCGGTAGCAATGGGCTATGCGGGTCGTGATCCTCAGGGAGGGACTAGCGATGGAAGCGTTTAAGTAAGTTATCTCTTTTTTATGTATTTTCTTATTAACAATGGTATATACAATGAAAAGTGTGAAAGAAATTGGAGAGATGTTGGTGACTTAATCTATACAAATAAAAGAAAATAAAGAAATAAAAGAAACACTTACCTACCTCTTCTGCCCTGCTTACCTTTGATCCGTTTGCAACGACTTACCTTGTCCTTGAAGGCTTGCAAGTATGGCGTATAGGATCTTCCACCTTCGCGATCTACACTACAAAAATAAAAGACTAGCAAAAGAAGGCTTGTTCATCTCCATAGGCCATCAAAGGCTCTTCTTCGGCTAAGCAGTCTCGAAGCAATTGGATCTCATGGTTTGCACGACATTAGAGAGAATAACACAATAACACAAGAATAAAAGAACAAAAACAATAAAAGAACGAAAACGAACTTGATTCGATTTATTTAACAATAGAAGAAGAGAAAAACTTACACCGATTGTCACCCTCAGTATAAGTAGATCTCCTTCCTCCATGAAACATCCTCTCCTCTTAGTTACAAAAATTACAAAAAGAAAAACTAACCTAAATTACAAGTTAGCCTAAGAAACCCTAAATTTCTCTGTTGGATTCTGTACGCCCTTTACGGTTGCTCTGCAGGGGTATTTATAGGTGCAAAAGGTAGTAGAGTCCCAGAACGACTCCTCCACGAAAGATAGTCCCGGGATAATACTGAATTGCCGCGGAAACGCGGCTTGGGCCGCGTTTCCGCGACCTGGTGGTGGTGGCTGGCCACGCGCTTTCGCGCGTGGCCTCCCCTGGTCCGTCCATCTGGGCGTTTCCTTCTGGAAGCTGCATCCTGGCTCTTTATCTTGGGATTTCGAGATAACTTGGGAAGCAAGTTACCTAGATCTCAAATCTCCCAATATCTTTTTACACGAATTTCCTTATCTTTGCACTCTCTTCTTTGGCTTTTATCCTCATCCTGGAAGTATTTAGGGTTGAATAGAAGTCTATCCTTCCCTATTCTTTTAGTATTTGCAACTTTGGCCCTTAGTATTTGCAACTTTAACAATTGATAATTGTAACTTTTACATTGGGCTTTAAACATGGGCTTTTGTGCTTCTTTTGAGGCTTTATTGCTTTATTTTAATATTTCGAGGCCTGCACACAATAAATCATAAATATTAGTAAATGTGCAGAATTATAGGAAAAAATATGAAAATGTGATGGTAAATATAATGATAAAAATGCACTTTTCACTACCAATCAGTTATATGTCTGCCTCAACTAACTTTATTTTATTATACCATCAACATGTTATTCGCATGTATTTACTTACACACTACTGGTATAAAGTGTTTAATTATCATATATCAAGTCTTAGTTGTTAACATATTATGTTTACATTAATTCTAATAGTAATCTGACGATGTCAGTGGGAAACACGAATAATCTTGCTATAGTGTCATGAGTATACACGAATAGTGTTGCACGAAGAATATATATGGAATAGAAAATATATGGAATGAAGAGTATATGTGTACATGAGTAGTATACCACCACAGAAAGTGTAATATGTATCAGGAAGTGTAACAAAGTATACAAGTAACATGATAATGGATAATTATCCAGAATAGTAACAAATATAACTAAACAATATTATATATGCATCGAGCAAGTCAATTATTTATACAATAATAACAATCAGTACCGCCTGGTATATTAATCAATCTCTTCTAGTGTCCCCAGATCTCCAACCTGGGCACGCAAACCCAGGTTGTCAGAAAGCGACTAGTGAGTGGTAAAATGAAGGAAGCAGTAATATATACTACAGTAGTACAATCACGATAATATAGAATATATATCAGGATAACAGTGGTACCATATAATAGTCTAACAATTGGTATATCCATATTGCACCTTTATTATCGGTACTACATCATCATCAATACCTAGTATGTTATAACAGTATTACCTATCAGTATTATAAAATCTTCATTATCTAGCATATTATAACATGTGCCTATTCGTATGATAACATCATCACTACCTAGCATGTTATTACAGTATTACCTCCATAATACATGATTATAACTATAACAATATTAATTGGAAAGAGTTATATGTCTGCCTAAACTAACTTTATTTTATTATACCATCAACATGTTATTCGCATGTATTTACTTACACACTACTGGTATAAAGTGTTTAATTATCATATATCAAGTCTTAGTTGTTTAACATATTATGTTTACATTAATTCTAATAGTAATCTGACGATGTCAGTGGGAAACACGAATAATCTTGCTATAGTGTCATGAGTATACACGAATAGTGTGTGCACGAAGAATATATATGGAACAGAAAATATATGGAATGAAGAGTATATGTGTACATGAGTAGTATACCACCACAGAAAGTGTAATATGTATCAGAAAGTGTAACAAAGTATACAAGTAACATGATAATGGATAATTATCCAGAATAGTAACAAATACAACTAAACAATATTATATATGCATCGAGCAAGTCATGTTATTTATACAATAATAACAATCAGTACCGCCTGGTATATTAATCAATCTCTTCTAGTGTCCCATACCACTGGCAGTTTTATATCGAGCCCGCACTCCAGATGAACCCATCCGGACATAGCTTACGGGTACCATTATCTGAACGGAAGAGTGACTAAATAAGAAGAGTTTCCGATGTTACTATTGTTTATGTCATTTTATTATGTTAACTGAAAACCCAATGGTCGAGGAGCTCTAGTCAGGTGGGTGTATCCTGTGCATACCCGGAATAACGGCCTTAAACAAACCCTTAGTTGCTGAGACCAGGGCTACCCACTAGGGTAGGAGAAAGAAACAAGAAGCTCAAAGAGCTATATACAATACAAGCGGTAGCCAATACTACCACGTTCCCTGCAGTGGGACCAACAATGGATCCAGACATCCACCCGACAAGACCTAGTCAACCGTCAAGTCTCCCCCATCTCTAAATTATATTCATTATATTTGAACTACACAGTATATCAAGAACTAGAAGAGTGCATGGTACAAGTAATACGATAATAGGACATGAGCTTTGTTGATATTATGAATAAGATAAACGGAAACAGTATACAAGAGATGTGGGATTCTAGATGTGACCCCTGTGGCTTAGATCCACGTGGCACTTAGTTCCACACATCATGTATCAACCGCACTCATGTCCAATAACAAGAATGTCAATATAAGTAATTTGAAACAATCATGTAATCAGTTTATAGGAATATACATGTAGCAATAATCCATGTAATAAGAACGGTGATCTACACGATAAGAATGTAACAATCAATACATGTACACCGGTGAATATATGACAGTGGTATATTTACATGACATAATTGTGTACAGAGTATCCATGTAACAATGATACAAATATATGAAGGAGTAGCATATCCGTGTATCAATAGTAATAACAGTGTTGAGTATAACATGTAAGACCATATCCAGTGAACTACAGTGTCCATGTAATGATGAGACAAGTCCACTTCATACCAGTGACTCAGTGTAATAGTGATACATGTACTGTGATACAAGTACATGAATTGCAGTGTATGATGTCATAAGAGAAGTAATAGTGAGAATTGCAAGATGATATCATTATCTTAATTATGTGTCGATATTTCTCTATTTGTTATAACGATTCCAACATTATTAACATGATAATATCTTAAAGCAATTATTTATTATTTTCTATTTTCAAACTCTTCACAACCAAATTTAATAATTATTATTTTAGTATGTTAGAATATCTTTATTAATAATTCAATAATCGCTTCTTACTAATATATAACTAACCTATATGTATTTAATTGTAAATCAAGAAATAAAATAAAATTGTTATTTAACAATTATATCCAATTAACTATCATGCATATACTACTTACAGTGATTTATCAATTATTGTATTTATTAAATAATATTCATAATGATTTACCGATAATCACAATTTCTTATTAAGGCAATCGATCAATTTCACTAAATATGATAAAATATAATTTTATAAAAACACTCACCCAGTTATTACAGGGACGTAGCCCTTCATCCCACGACCGCAACGACACCAGAATCGTCCAAATCGGACTCTAGATGCTCCAGATATAGCCCGAACATTAAAATTAATAAACTATGTTAATATGTAATAAATATGGTACAAATGAAAATGTTATAAAGTAACAGGGGGGTTTCTGTAATTTTATCTTATATGGTTTTGGATGCGGGTTGGGTAAGATAACGTGTTAGGTTTGGACCCAACACCTAAACCCATAACTTAAGTGAACGAGTTATTGGGTTATAAGATCGGGGTCGGGTTTGTGAGTTATTTGGGTTCATGCCCAGAGAGAGAGAGAGATAGAGAGAGAATGAGAGAGAAGAGGGCAGGGGCTGGCGGCTGCCAGCCCAGCCACGCGGCGTCGACGTCGCCCGCCGGCCTCGCCGGCGCCGCCCCGCCGGCTATAACGCCCAGGGAAAGAGAGAGCATAATCGAGAGATATGGAGAGCGAAAGAAGAAGAAGAAGAAGAAGAAGAAAAGAACAACAAAAAGAAGAAGAGAAGGAAAAGAAGAAGAGAGGAAGGGATGGTGCCCACCTTGGGAGAGGCACGGTGGAGCGCCGGCCATCGGCCACGGGTTAGCCCCCCTAGCCTAGAACAGAGAGATGAAAAGAGGGAGAGAGAGATATAGTAAGGAAAAGAGAGGAAAGAGGAATATATAGAGGGAGAGAGAATTGAGGGGGGGAGAGAGCTTGGAGAGGGGGAGGAGACGTGAGACCTAGAGAGGGAGAGTAAGAAAAGAGAAATAAAAAGAAAGAGAGAGAAAGGGCGGTGGAAGAAAGGCGATGGAGAAAGAAACGTGGAGAAGAAGAAAGAGAAGAGAAAAAGAAATAGAAAATGATTTTTATATTATTTTAATAGGGTCAAATTTTGACTAGTTCGGAATAATTCTCAAAAATTATATAAAATAGAGAATATTATTCTAAGATATAATATGAAAACAGTTTGAAGAAATTTAGTTTGATTTGTAAATTAAAAATCTTGGAAGGTTTCGCCGGTACTACTAGCCGACCGTTTGGCTGGATTTTGTATAAATTAAGAAAAATCCCAAAAGTATCCTAACGTAGATAATATGATTCTAAGATAAAAGATGAAAGAATATTCCCAAAATTCAACTCTATTTGTGAAGTAAAAATCGTAGAGCCGATTATCGGTATCGGTCGATACCGACTTCGGAGATTTTTAAAAATAATCCAGAAAATTTCAGAAAATTCTGAAAAATCTAAAATATTAAAAAATAGTATCTGAAACTGAAATTTGTTCAATTTAACTATCAGAAAGGTCAAATCAACTTTGTACGCTGTATCGAGCACTGATACTGTGATACGTGCATTAAGGATCAGGGGGTTATACTTCTCCCCACCTTAAAAAAATTTTCGTTCTCAAAATTTCAATTCAGGTATGAGAACAAAATTTATAGCCCCAAAGCCTAAATGTTACGGGCCCATGATGCTTCCGCTGCGCACTCTAATATGTATAGCGAACTCGAGACTGGGTGACTAGTATCGATATCAAATTAATAAGGAAAGAATCAAGATTGTGAAGGAAAGTGATTTGAAATCAGAATATTCAGACTGATTATGAGAGTAAGGGATATTAGAAGACAAGAAAGGAATTATCAACGGACTGAGATATTCTTGTACTCATAGTTGGAATTCCCAAGTTCAGATACAGATAAGTTCTGATCTGAACCTGATTGTACTATTGGTAAGAGCCTGAGCATTGATCTAGGTGGTTACTCATTTTAGGTCTGAACCTAGGTTCTGATACCACTCTGTAACGCCCCGCTCCCACGGATACGGAGACGCTACAACGGCCTATATACACAGAGCGGACATACCCTTATGTATATATTCTAAGCTTCAGTACAGAACATATATATATGTAAGATACAAAATAAGTCCAGCATAAATAAGTACAAGAATACCTGTAAAAGATCAGTAATCATAACAGATATGAAAATAGGGATAAATAAGATAACAGAAACAATTACAAAGATACCTATGACTTGAAAAGGGTGACAGTCTAAAAATAATCTCAGAAATATCTGTTACAGTGATATCTTGGATCTCCAACCTGGGCACGCAAACTCAGAGTTATCAGAAAGCGACCTAATGAGTGGTAAAATGAAGGAAGTAGTAATATATACTACAGTAGTACAATCAGATAATATAATACATATCAGGATAACAGTGGTACCATATAAATAGTTTAACAATTGGTATATCCATATTACACCTTTGTTATCGGTACTACATCATCATCAATACCTAGATGTTATAACAATATTACCTATCAGTACTATAAAATCCTCTTTAACTCGCATGTTGTAACAATGTGCCTATCGTATGATAACATCATCACTACTTGTCATGTTATAACATATTGTCTCCATAATACATGATTATACTATAACATATTAATTGGGAAGAATTATATATCTGCCTCAACTAACTTTATATTATTATACCATCAACATGTTTTAGTATGTATATGAAGAATAAGATACATTATATTTACTTACACACTACTGATATAAAGTGTTTAATTATCATGTATCAAGTCTTAGTTGTTTAACATATTATATTTACATTAATACTAATAGTAACTTGACGGTGCCAGTAGGAAACACGAATAATCTTGCTATAGTGTCATGGGTGTACACAAATAGTGTGTGCATGAAGAATATACATGGAACAGAAAATACATGGAATGAAGAATAAATGTACCACCACAGAAAATGTAACATGTATCAGGAAGTGTAACAAAGTATACAAGGAACATGATAGTGGATAAATTATACAGAATAATAATAAATACAACTAAATAATATTATATATGTATCGAGTAAGTCATATTATTTATACAATAATAACATCAGTACCGCCAGGTGTCAATCTCTTCCAGTGTCGCATACTACTGGCAGTTCATACCGGGGCCCGCACTCTAGATGAACCCATCCGAACATAGCATACGGGTACCATTATTTATCCGAATGAGAGAGTGACCAAATAACAAGAGTTCCCGACGTTACTATTGTTTATATCGTTTTATTATGTTAACTGGAAACCCAATGGTCGAGGAGCTCTAGTCAGGTGGGTGTATCCTGTGCATAACCGGGACAACAGCCTTAAACAAACCCTTGGTTGCTGAGACTAGGACTACCCGCAAGGGCAGGAGCAAGAAAAAGAAGCTCAAAGAGCTATATTCAATACAAGCGGTAGCCAATACTACCACGTCCCCTGCAGTGGGACTAACAAGGATCCGGACATCCACCCGACAAGACCTAGTCAACCGTCAAGTCTCCCCATCCCCAAGTTATATTCATTATATTTGAACAGTATATTAAGAACTAGAAGAGTGCATGGTTTAAGTAATACGATAATAGGATATGAGCTTTGTTGATATTATGAAATAAGATAACGGGAAAAGTATACAAGAGATGTGGAATTCTAGAGGTGACCCCTGTGGCTAAGATCCACATAGCACTTAGTTTCACACATCGCGTATCAACCGCACTCATGTCCAGTAATGAGAATATCAATATAAGTAATAGGAAACAATCATGTAATGAGATTACAAGAATATACATGTAGCAATAATCTATGTAATAAGAACGGTGATCCACACGACCTATATGCATTTTATTGTAAATCAAGAAATAAAATAAAATAATTATTTAACAATTATATCCAATTAACTATCTTGCATATACTACTTATAGTGATTTACCAATTATTATGTTTATTAAATAATATTTATAATAATTTACCGATAATCACGATTTCTTAATTAAGGCAATCGATCAATTTCACTAAACATGATAAAACATAATTTTAAAATAAAAACACTCACCTAGTTATTACAGGGACGTAGCTCTTCATCTCACGATCGCAACGACACCAGAATCGTCCAAATCGGACTCTGGATGCTCCAGATATAAGCCGAACACTAAAATCAATAAACTATGTTAAATATGTAATAAATATGGTACAAATGCAAATGTTATAAAGTAACAGGGGGTTTTCTGTAATTTTACCTTATATGGTTTTGGATGCGGGTTGGGTAAGATAACGGGTTGGGTTTGGACCCAACACCCAAACCCATAACTTAAGTGAACGGGTTATTGGGCTATAAGATCCGGGTCGAGTTTGTAAGTTTATTGGTTTCGTGCCCATAAGAAGAGGAGAGAGAGAGAAGGGGGCAGGGGCTGGCGGCTGCCAGCCCAGCCACGCCGGCGTCGGCATTGCCCCACCGCCCCTCACCGGCGGCGGCTCTGCCCCGCCGGCAGTGACGCCCAGGGAAAGAGAGAGCAGAATAGAGAGATGTGGGGAGAGAGAGAGAAGAAGAAGAAGAAAAGAAGAACAACATGAAGTAGAAGAAGAAAAGAAGAAGAAGAAGAGAAGGAAAAGAAGAAGAGAGGAAGGGGGTGGCGCCCAGCTTGGGATTGGCGCCCAAGAGCGTCGGCCACCGGCCGCGGATCAGCCCCCCCAGCCTGGAACAGAGAGATGGAAAGAGGAGAGAGAGACAGTGAGGAAGAGAGAGGAAAGAGGAATAGATAGAGGGAGATAGAATTGGAGGGGGGAGAGAGAGCTTAAGAGAAGGAGAGGAAACGTGAGACTTAGAGAGGGAGAGTAAGAAAAGAAAAATAAAAAGAAAAAGAGAGAAAGGGCGGTGGAAGAAAGGCGGTGGAGAAAGAAACGTCGAGAAGAAAAAAGAGAAGAGAAAAAGAAATAGAAAATGAATTTTTATATTATTTTAATACGGTCAAATTTTGACTAGTTCGAGCCAGTTCTCAAAAATTATATAAAATAAAGAATATCATCCTGAGACATGATATAAAAATGATTTGAAGAAATTCAGTCTAATTTGTAAATTTCAAATCCTGAAAGGTTTTGCCGTTACTGTGAGACACCGGTTTGGCTAGAGTTTGGATAAATTCAAAAAAATCTCCAAAAATATTCTAATGTAGCTAATATGATTCTAAGATAAAAGATGAAAGTAGATTCTCAAAATTCAAGTCCGTCTATGAATTAAAATCATAGAGCCGATTATCGGTATCGGTCGACACCGACTTCAGAGATTTTTCAAATAATCTAGAAAAATTTCAGAAATTCTGAAAAATCTAAAATATTGAAAAATAATATCTGAAACTGAAATATGTTCAATCTGACTATGAGAAAGATCAAATCAATTTTGTACGTCGTATCGAGTATTGATACTGTGATACGTACATTGAGGATCAGGGGGTTACGGGAGACTAACCATTGAAGGCAAAACTATGAGTTGAGATCTTCTCTAACTCAAAAACTTAGGCTGATGGGTAGAGAACTAATTTTTTCTTTATTTTCTCCACTCTTACTCAATATGTGATGTAGTCCTATTCAGATCACACATAACTCAACAAATCTTTCTCTTTATGTGTGATGCTCAAATGCATTATATGGTCCAATATATCTCTCCATATCCGGTATGCCTAAATTGTTACCTAATACCCCTCAACAGTCTAAAACGATATCAATCACCGATATTGTTAGTAGTCTATCTGAAAGCATTTGGAGCCTAAAGAAATTACAACGGAAAAGAAAATTTTGTTCTAGAACTTTTTTTTCTAAATTCTAACTCGGGGTATCCCCTCCCCCCCCCCCCCCCCCCCCCCAAACATCTAGCAATTTGGAGAAGTATAGAGGGAGTAGCTGAGATGAGGTAGGAGATGAAGGGAAGGAGAGGTGGAGCAAGAGTGTTGTAATGGTGGAGGGAGAGGGGTTTGGAGCCAGTGGCCTCGAAGAGGTGGAGGAACTCGGGTAGGCGAGGGTTGCATAAGCAATGTCCAATCTAGAGGCATTCTTTGTCACGAGGGAACCGAAGATCGTTATTTGAAACAATTTGGTGGCATGTGACATTCTCCTAAGCATCAAACTTATTTGAATCTTGGTGGAAGATAGAGAAAGGATATGAAAGAGAGGGGAAGGCAGCCAGGATCTCGTGCCCTCATCCCCTCGCATTGTTGGGGACAATATTCTTTCTCAATCGAAGCATCAAATAGGGAGCCTTTCTGAGGATATTACTGAGACTTATTGTGCATTGTTGCGTGCCTAATGAGATCTTTGTTTGTTATCAACTTTTTTTGATGAATCTCATTGGATTGCCTTGCATTGCATTTAGGATTTTGATTCCAATTGAATTAGTCATTTAACTTTAGGTTGTTTGGTTTTGATAGCTGCATTACATTTGTATGAATGCATTAGTTAGGAGTCAGGAGGTTTAGACTAAATTATATGATGCTAATTTGACATGAGATGGCCCTTAACAGAGACCACATGGAGGAAAGGATTCATATTAGCTGAACCCACAGATTTGGAAAGAAGGCTTATTGTTGTTGTTGTTGGAATAACAATCAGATGTGACACGCTTGGAGTTGCTTTAAGTTTGAAGAGCATGTGCCATTTTCCCTGGGCGTTTTGGTTGGAAGGAAGTGGGCGGAAGTAAAAAAATGAGGAAGTATAATTGCTTATTTTCCTATCTATCCAAACACCGGAAAAGAAAAATGAGAAAACTTATTTTTCTTTTCTCTTTTCCCTTTTACACAATCACTTTCTCGTTTCTAGATGCTACATTTAATTTTGTGATCATGTAAATCTCATTTGTAATAAGTTATAACTCAAAACAATTATCTTGTGATCATATAAATCTGACTTGTATTCTAGTTACAATCTAATTTTTATTTTGTTAATTAATTTTTATTTTAATATTATTTTGCGATCAATTTTATGGTCAACTTTTTCACTTTCATTTTCACATTAACATCCATACACCGGAAAAGACATAACATTTTTCAAACCACATTTTCCAACAACATCCAAATACTGAAAAACTCACTAACCAATTTTCAAGTTCTAAAGGGAATTATTACTACTTTCTCACTTCTTCACTTCCACCCCTAACCAAACAACCCTAACTGTGAAAGCTAAGGGGACATTTAGAGGGGATATATGCAAACAAGGGTCAATCTTTATTCTGTAATTTTTGCTGCATGATGGACTGCAATGTCCATATTGGCTCTGCTATGAAGGATCTCATCATCACATGGATCCAACTGATTTGAGAACTTATTAGCATCCTTCACATTGTCTTTGTTATATTGTTTGGAGAACAAGTGGATCTCTAGGTCTTATTCTAGAACCACATTCAAATTAATCCAACTTTTTTCTTCTGTGTTGCAGGCTTATGATCGGAATTTTGATCAGCATGACAGAAGCTGCAGTTCGTTTGCCCTCTTGGTCTGAAGCCCGGCCATGGATCTCGCAGCAAAACATGATGCATTTTGGTGAGGGAGCACTCTGGCCTGGGGATACACTTTCCATGGTCGGAGCATACACACTGTTCTCCTTGTTGCTCATCAAGATTGAAAAACAGTTCTTTTAATTGCTTGACGTAGAATAGTCTCTGCTAGATATAATGTTGAAAATAATGTACGAATTGTTGGAGAGAGAGAGAGGTTATTGTTGAGGAAGTCGAAGAGGATCGTCGAAGGGTCGTCGAGTGATCGCCGAGGAAGTCGACGACAAAAGGACGAGGAAGAAGCAGTAGCAAAACAACACAACAGCAGCAGAACAGGTTGTGCGGTCGACCGCCCGCAGGTATCAGAAGGTCGGTCGACCGGGCCGGTCGACCGATGTGCACAACGTGCACAAGTTGGAGCTCGGTCGACCGGTCGGTCGACCGACTGAAGTGACCCAACTCTTTGTTGGGCACCCGGTCGACCGACCGGTCGACCGGTGGAAGAGGTCGGTCGACCGCCCGGTCGACCGACAAGCGGGGCGGGCTGCGATTTGCAGGCTTAGAAACCTGTTGTATTTAAGGGCTGTTGTTGGTTTCTAGGTTTTTTATCCTTGAGAAGGAAAGTAGCAGCTCTTTTGAGATCTAGAGGTGCTGCAACCATTGTAATCTTCTTCCAAAAGCAATTAAATCTCTCTCTGATTGCCCCGAGGACGTAGGCGTTAAGGCCGAACCTCGTTAGATTGTTTGTTTGCGTGTGTTCTTTCTCCGGTGATTGTTTTTGTGCTGTTTGGGATTGTTCTTCGTGCTTTGGGAGATTCAGGGGATCCTCTATCGGGTTGTTGTCGCTTGCTGTAGGCGCAACAAGTGGTATCAGAGCTTCCAGGTTTGGCTTGAGATTTCTGAAGATTCGGAGGGCTCGAGATCTGATTCGGTGGAGATCGTGTGTCGATCTCCGATCAGAGGTATTGGTGTTCGTGGGATCGTGTGTCGATCTCAGGAGGACGCAAAGAGGGCTCGTGGAATCTGTGGTGGAGTAGATCCGAGAGAAACTCGATCTAGGGTTTCAAGGGAAAGGTAAAAATCTATTTTTTATCTGAGTAGAGATCTATTTCCAGTTGATTGTTCTTCCACATAGATAGAGGATCAATAAATCTCAATGGCAGAAGAAATTGCTTCGGTTAAGACAATAAATTCTCACCCGAGGATTGAAGTTGTCAAGTTCAACGGTACAAATAACTTCGGGATGTGGAGATGTGAGGTTATGGATGCGCTGAATGCATCGAATCTCGAAGATACTCTCCTATTGGAGAAGAAGAAGAGCACGACCACTGATGAAGAGTGGGCAAAGATGAACAGGTCGGCATGTGGATTGATACGTTCATGTTTGTCGCAAGACATAAAATACCTTGCGCAACATGAGACGTCGAAGAAGAAACTGTGGGAAACCCTTGCGAAGAAATACCTGACTAAGAATGTTGAGTCCAGGTTGCAGCTTAAGAGTAAGCTGTACAGTTTTCAAATGAAGAAGGGGAGCACAGTGAATGAACACATCAACCGATATACTAAGCTTCTTACAAACTAGGTAAACGTGGATGTCATTGTAGAAGAGGAGGACAAGGCGATCATCTTCCTGAACTCACTCCCGGAGGAGGAGTATGAGACATTCACATTGACCTTTATTAATGGTAGACAGACCTTGGACTACAATGAGGTGTCGTCTGCACTGACAAGTTATGAGACGAGAAAGAAGGAGAGACATCCTTCTCAGTCAAGCTTATCGGCGGAGGCACTGGAAGTAAGAGGCAGAAGTTCATCGAGGAAGGGCAAGAGGTTAGAGGAAGATCAAAGTCCAGGTCGGGCTATAGGGATCTGAGGAAGAACCAGTGTGCCTTCTGTAGAGAAATAGGGCACTGGAAAGTGAACTGTCCGAAGTTCAAGGGGAAGAAGAAGGAGTCGAAGGCTGAAGCAAATCTATCAAAGGTAACGAATACTCAGAGGAGCAGTTCACAGGCAGATGGATCAGATTCGAACTCGTCAGGTTTCTCGTTTTTAGTCAGTTCTCCCATCATTGGTAACTCATGGAAAGATGAGTGGATTCTGGATACAGGTACAACATACCATGCATGCCCTAATCGGGATTGGTTTTCTAGCTTTGAGAAGCTGGAGGGGTGTTCGGTCGTTCTGGGCGATGATCACTCATGTAGCATGGAGGGTGTAGGTACAATCCGAATCAGGATGTTTGATGGGATAATAAGGGAGCTGAAGGGAGTGAGGTATGTACCTCAGTTGAAGAGAATCTAATCTCCGTGGGAATTTTGAAAGCATCGGGCATGGTGATATCTGTTCGAGATGGCGATCTCAGGATGATCAAGGGCTCGATGGTGGTGATGAAGGGCGTCCGTCGAGACAATCTCTACTACTTGAAGGGTAGTACGATTACAGATCAGGTGGAGACTTCGAGTTCCTCAGAAGATGGTGGCCCGGAGGTCTGGCAGGAAAAGGTCGGACAGGAAGGAGAAAAATCTTTGCAAGCTCCTGCAAAGATGGAATCACTGGAAGGTGCTGCTACCTGCGAGTTGGAAGGTGAACACAGCGTTCTGGATAAGAAGAAGGTGAGATTCAGCATCAGTACTCACCACAATAAAGGTCTTCTTGATTGTGTTCACATGAGCGTATGGGGACCTGCTAAGACGGCATCGCTTGGAGGTCACAGGTACTTTGTTTCATTTATTGATGGTTCATCTAGGCAGGTTTAGGTATATCCAATGAGACAAAGGGGTGAAGCCCTAGATGTGTTGGTGAAGTGGAGAGGAAGAATGGAGAGGCAGATAGGTAGGAAGATAAAGGAGCTTCAGATTAGTAATGTTGGAAAGGATATGTACCAATTCCTACAATTTGGCCAGAACACAGGTATTACTACTCACTTCATAACAGGTACAGATGGTTGGCTAAAGATGTAGTCTGTCCCTTACTGGAGGAGGTTCGGAGGTTGTTGTCTAAAGCAGAATTAGACAGGTCGTTTTGGGCTGAGGCGACTGAGTATGCTAGACATCTCATGAACAGATCGACTGCGATAGGAGGTAAAGCTCCAGTGGAAATTTGGTCTGGGAAAGCTGCTCAAGATCATTGTTTGCTGCGAGAGTTTGGAAGTCCGGCCTACTTCAGTGCCAAGAATGGCAAGGTGAATCCGCGAGCAAAGAGGTTTGTTTATTTGGGCGTCAAGAGGAACAGCTACAGGTTATGGGACCCCGAAGACAAGAAGATCGTGATGAGCAGGAATGTCACATTTGGAGAGACTTCAGTATTGAAGTCCACCGTCTCTCAGCAGGTGGAGAGGACAGAGACCAAGGAAGTATCGGAGCGGGTGGAGGTTGATGCTACTCCATCATCTCCAGTTGGTTCGGCATTAGAGGAGACTTCATCGGATGTGACACCGGGTGGAGATCATGAAGTAAAGGGTGATGCTGAACAGGTTGAAGACATTGTTGAGGATGTCGAGTTGTATGCAGCCATTGAAACCAAGGTGAAACCACGCTTGTGGGGAAGAAGCATGAATCTCAAGCTTGTGATCGTGACAAGCTGAAGTTGAAGGCCGTTGTCCTCCATGATGGTCGGAAAGAGGTTCATATGACTCAGTCAGACAGGTTCGCTGCTGCAAATACAGGTACCATTGCTTGAGCTTGATGAAGCTCATCTCAATGAACTACGGTTGGCTTGATCCTTTTGGGCAAAGGTACGTAGGCAGCCGTAAAGGCGCAGCCATTTGGTGATGCAACTCTTATGGAGCTATTTGGGTTCTCGAGAAGCTGTTTGGATCTTCACGTAGAGGTGAAGAGTTGTGGCCAATGGAACTCCACGTAGAGGTGGAAAGGTTTCACGTAGAGGTGAAGCGTTGTGGCCAGTTGGACTTCACGTGGTGGTGAGGTGTTGTGATCTCGATGAACAGGTGATCTTCCGGTGAGAAGATATTGATCTTGCATAAGGAGGGGTGTGCATCCAGTTGAAGCCGATGTTTTTTGGTGTGCTCTACACAAACTTGGTGGACCGTCAGTGGAAGACATGTAGACTAGATAGAGCTAGTCAGTTGGAGAGTCAGTGTTGGCTCGTGAGGAAGTCTTCATGAGGTCGTGAAGTTACGGAGTAGAAGCCATGTTGGTGATCGGCATGTATTGAAATTCTCCTAAGGTGAAGTGCAAGGAAAGCATGTGCGATGTTTTCCAGGGATAGCTGAGCTACAGATTCCAAGCCGAGATCGTGTGTCGATTTCGCCGAGATCGTGTGTCGATTTCGTCTGGTGCGCGCAAGCCGAGATCTTGTGTCGATTTTGCCGAGATCGTGTGTCGATTTCGCCAGGTGATAGACTGGGGTATGTTGGAGATCGGCTCAGATTTGAAAAATCTTCGCCGAGGTGGAGAATTGTTGGAGAGAGAGAGAGGTTATTGTTGAGGAAGTCGAAGAGGATCATCGAAGGGTCATCGAGTGATCGCCGAGGAAGTCGACGATAAAAGGACGAGGAAGAAGTAGCAGCAAAACAACACAACATCAGTAGAATAGGTTGTGCGGTCGACCGGCCCGGTCGACCGCCCGCATGTATCAGAAGGTCGGTCGACCGGGCCGATCGACCGACGTGCACAACGTGCACAAGTTGGAGCTCGGTCGACCGGTCGGTCGACCGACTGAAGTGACCCAACTCTCTGTTGGGCACCCGGTCGACCGACCGGTCGACCGGTGGAAGAGGTCGGTAAACCGTCCGGTCGACCGACAAGCGGGGCGGGCTGCGATTTGCAGGTTTGGAAACATGTTGTATTTAAGGGCTGTTGTTGGTTTCTAGGTTTTGTATCCTTGAGAAGGAAGAGTAGCAGCTCTCTTGAGATCTAGAGGTGCTGCAAGCATTGTAATCTTCTTCCAATAGCAATTAAATCTCTCTCTGATTGCCCCGAGAACGTAGGCGTTAAGGCTGAACCTCGTTAGATTGTTTGTTTGCGTGTGTTCTTTCTCCGGTGATTGTTTTTGTGCTGTTTGGTGTTGTTCTTCGTGCTTTGGGAGATTCAGGGGATCCTCTATCGGGTTGTTGTCGCTCGTAAGCGCAACACGAATTACTGCTAAGTTATTTAAATTAAAAGACATGAACTTCTCTATTTTGATCGAGGCGTGCGGAGCACTGTCCTTAAGAGTAGATCGCGTCCCTCTGAGAGAGCATGTCGGTGCAGCAGGTTATGGCGGCCTACCCTTCAGGATTCAACGATCGTTGGCCCTGCAAGGGTGCACTCGCAATGCACAGGCCCTCGAACAGCTCGGTTTTTATTTCCTTTAAGGATGCAGAGAAGAACTGAAGAGTTTAAAAAAATTTGAACTTGGGCAAATAGCTCTCATAGTTATGCTGGTGCTGCAAGCAGCAACCGCTCCCCAAAAATATTTCATCAGCATAACTAGGATATACTTGAATCATAGAGTTACTTATTCTGCCATTTCTACTTGTTCTTTTGTACTCCGCTATTGAATCTACTTGCTCTGATACCTGATGGATGTATGGAAAATAGCACCATATCTGAATCTGAAATTCGGCAGATATTCAATATCCAAATTCAGATATTTCACCCAAATCCGCTATATGCACTACTCATGTTTTCCCTTTTAAATGAAAGAAGTTCTACATGAACTCATTAAAATTGGTACTTGTAATACAAAATTTAATTCAAATAATTTATGATAAGAGCTTATATATTATTTTTTTGTTGCATATATATATATATATATATATATATATATATATATATATATATATATATATATATATATATATATATATATATATATATATATAGTAGTAATAAAATATATAAGTAATATTTATTAGTTATAAGCACTGCAGATAGTAGACAAAGTGAACACCACAATATTATCTATGTCCAATCTGTTAACGAGAGGGCTTATTTTCAGTTTTTTTTTTGGATTTTTAAGTAAAAAAAAAAAGACCTCCTCCAAAAATAATTGGGATGAAAGACCCCATGTCATCTACTTCGGCACCCTGTAGGTGGGCGGCTCAACTATTATGCCACGTATGATTTTTTAATTTTTTTGAGATTTTTCTTTGGTTCTGAGTTATTAGAACCTAACTTTTGGCAAAAATTAATACCTGAGTTGATAATCCAAAACCTAAACAATATAGTCTAAAACAATGTAATTTTAATTTTTTTTTTCAGTTTATGGAGAGAGGGAGAGGAGAGAAAAGAGAGGCGAAAGAGAGAATCGAGAGTGGGGAGCGAGAGAGAGAATCGAGAGTTGTGTGTGTGTGTGTGGGTGGGGGGGGGGGGGGGGGGGGTGATAGAAGAGGAGGAAAGCAAATTTGGGGGGTGGGGGGAGAGGGGGATGGAGAGAGAGAGAGAGAGAGAGAGAGAGAGAGAGAGAGAGAATTATCATTTTTAGATTGTCTGGTTGCCAACTCAGAACTTAAAATACGATAAAAAATAATAATAAACGCTCACATGACGGAGCGATTGGGCCGCCTGGCTTACATGGCGCCACAAAGTGGACAAAAGGAATTATCTTTGTCCAATTATTTTTGGGAAAGATCTTTTTACCAAATTAAAATTCAAAATAGATTTTTGTTAAAAAAATGCCCTTTAAGAAACAATACTAACTCTTTATAAGAGTATACTAATTGGAGCGAAAATTAAACAGAGTAGACACTGATTTGATATCCGTAACTCTCTCACTTAATATCTGCAGATACGAGACTTATTTTGAATATTCTTTTAATATCTTGAGTTTGGAGTATTAAAAAAGTCTCTAATGTATAATAATTTTCAAGAATTTAAAATTAAGGGGGAATGTGAAAACTGTACTTAGGGTGTGACAATTGCAAATAATTCATTTATATTCTCAGCATGGGATTCGGTTCATGTGTGTGAGTCACACACATACAATAAGAGAGTCAATCATGCATTGACACTGGATTGGCACGCTGTATGTGAGCCCAGCATGAGTGTACCTGTCCGAAGGATGCGGAGAACAGAGATAGTTGTGAGTTGTTCATACGTTTTTGCTCAAAAAACCATTTTTTTTTCTTTCTTTTTATGAAGGTTATTATTAGCAATTAACATCCATTTCAATCATCAGACATTCTGAAGAGCACCTTGGCTCCATCAAATGAGGATTCCTCCCCCATGGGTCTTTCTCAAGGAATTTGAAGATCAATTCACACCCATGCTGAGAAACTGCACCACCTTCAGAGATTTGAAGAAGATCCACGCTCGCATTCTCATCTCCTCCATGTCTCAGAGCAGCTACCTCGCAACCCATATCATCAACACATGCAACGCTGGCGGCAAAATAGACCATGCAGCTTTAGTCTTCAACCAAATTAGTGACCCAAATGCATTCTTATACAATGCAATGATCAGAGCTTACACGCAAAACCACCATTTTTATGAGGCCATCAGCCTCTACAGACAAATGAAGAGATGCCCACAAGCCCAAATCACCATCTTTGCTGATAGTTTCACCTACCCTTTTGTGATCAAAGCCTGTGCTGGGCTCCTGCTTCTGGGTTTTGGCAAGCAGGTACATGCCCATGTTTTCAAATCTGGTTAGACTCCATTTCCATTATACAGAACTCTCTGATAGAGATGTACAGCAAATGTGATGATTTAGACAATGTGCAGAACCTGTTTGATGAAATGACTGAAAGAGATGTGCTCACGTATAACACTCTTATTTTCGGCTTATGCCAGATTGGGACAGATGAGGAAAGCAAGTGTAATCTTCAACGCGATGCCAAATAGAACAATTGTCTCTTGGACTGCTTTGATATGTGGGCACACTTCTGCCTGTCAGTACACCAAGGCTGTTGAGGCTTTTCATCGAATGCAACTGGAAGGATTTGAGCCTGACGATATTTGTGTCGTCTCCATTCTGCCGGCCTGTGCTCACCTTGGAGCTCTTGAGCTCGGAAAATGGTTACATGCATATTCTAAGAAGCACGGGTTCACTAAAAAGACCTATGTGTGCAATGCTCTTATTGAAATGTACTCAAAATGTGGCAGCATCAATCAGGCAATGCAAATTTTCGATGAGATGATAGAAAGAGATGTCATCACTTGGAGTTCGATAATCGGAGGGCTTGCAACCCACGGAAGAGCTCACGAAGCGATAGAACTCTTTGCAGCAATGGAGAAGGAGAAGAGAGTAAGGCCGAACAATATTACATTTGTCGGGGTATTAACCGCCTGTGCTCATGGTGGGCTGTTAGATAAAGGAATGTACTACTTCAATTCAATGAAAGATGTATACGGCTTTGATCCTGACGTCGAGCACTATGGTTGTGTTGTCGACCTTCTTGGTCGATCCGGGTGCATTGCCCGTGCATTAGGGATTATCGATAGCATGCCAATGCCTGCAGATGCAGCAATATGGGGGTCTCTGCTGAGTGCTTGCAGGACTCACAGCGACATCAAGACGGCTGTTAGGGCTATGGAGCATCTTGTTGAGCTCGAGCCCGATGATTCAGGGAACTATGTTCTGCTTTCGAATGCGTATGCTGCAGCGGGGAGGTGGGATGGGGTGGCAAAGCTGAGGACAATGATGCGTGGGAGGAAGTTGAAGAGGACACCAGGGTGCAGCTCTATTGAGGTGAATAATGCGGTTCAAGAGTTTGTAGCTGGAGATTATTCGAATCAAAGGTTTCTTGAGATATCTGAGATGTTGGATCTGGTGGCTTTAACCACAGGAGAATCTGAAGAACAGTTAGATTTGTTAGATTCAAGTTATGAGTATAATGTTGATTCTTTTCTTGCTGAAGATTGTCCAACAGGCTGTAACAATGTCTGTGTAGCTTGAAATGAATTTAATTGAATGTCTGATTATTGGCATTAATTCAAAGATTGCATGAAAAATTGCAGCATGTTCAGAAATTATGGTCTTTTCATGGGCTAGCTTTACAAGAAACATGTACAAGTACAATAATTCAATCATTTACTTAATTTACTTGGAATTTATTAAATTTTGGCATATATCATAGGCATTCATGGTCTGAAATAGTGAAAGGGTAGCAAAGAACACATTGTGTTCAAAAATAATAGCAGTAACAAACTGGAACTAAGGAGTAAGGCCTGCAAATCCCAGTTCAAGTAAAAGATGATCCAATAGTTACATCTTGAGCATCATTTGGTAGCATGAAGATTACGTCACATCGCCTACCGTACGGAACAAAGGGCAGATTGGATACATCGACTCTTTTATCTTATACAAATGCGAGTCTGGGACATATCGAGTCTCCTGTGGCCAAATGATTGCCAGATGAAAACTGGCAGGTTCTGCTCGTTGATGAGTTGGGTAGAAACATACAGATGCAGTAAATTAACATATGCTCTTGATTGCGAGGTGTAGACACCGCACAGAGTCAATTGAACTTCACTTAGTTCTTGGCAATGATCAGAAGCCAAATGCTCCGCAGAACATTGAAACTGACTCTTTGCTACAAAGCAATCAACGATTAGAAGTACCATCACATGCAACGGCGTCTCATGCCTCTGCCCATCTCCATTAGTGCATATATATGCAGTAAAGCTTGTGAGCACTAAGGTCATCTTCTGAAGAATTTATGGCAATAGAATTCATCGAAGGACAAACGATATGCTGCAAAAAAAAAAAAAAAAAAAAATTATTATCAGCCATTGATTTTGTCAGTTTAGTTGCAGGATTGCAGGCATTGTGATGAATTTTGCAGACCCGGATTCTGGCACAAAAGCCTCGAGCACATATCAACAGAGTCAGGATGCAAGCTGGAAAGGATTTGTTCTGAAAGTGGCAAAGAGATGCTCTTCTTTATGTTCTGCAGAAGCTGGGTGTGTGGGCAGGAAATGTCAATAAAGATTGTTAAAATGACACTAGGGGATATACTAATTTAGCAAATACCTGAACATTGTTTCTGCCATTGAAGGGTGGATATCCATTCAGAAGCTCGAAACAAATGGCACCAATACTCCACATATCTGCCTGTTTGCGCGAAGGCATCAGAGTCTCAAATATATCATTCAAAGGAGAACAGTCCGTTTACCTTGTCGTCATACTTCCCAAATTGCAAAACTTCTGGAGCCATATATAAGGGTGATCCACAAACCATGTCTGCATATTCTCCAGGCTGAACAACTCTGTTTGAATGTAATTAGAAGCTGTTTTAGAGGCTATACAGCTTGAAAATAAGGCCTCAATTAGCTATAACCGATATTGAACAAATTACATTAAATAGTTGTTAATGTCACTGTCAAATTTATTGTTTCAATGCCTCCAATACTTAGGAAACTGCTTTTGGATAGAACAGAGTCTATATATGATACCGTTTTCTATATTTCTGATTGAAGTTATAGGTTTCTAAAGAAAGTATGTTACTCGGTAGTTTTTCAGGAAATGAAATGGACCTTACTGGATCGAAAGAGTAATGAAGGATGCGTGGGTGGGTGTTTTTGAGTAAGGTCAATTCTTTGATGGAGCTTCTTGCCTCTTTGGACATGCTCCAAAGTATCCGTTTCAATGGGAAAGAACTGGATAATGACGATAAGTATGACAATGTTTCAGCAAACAGTTACTGAATATAAATACCTTGATAAACCAAAGTCAGCTATCTTTAACACTGCATCGCTGCTGGAAGTAGAGAGTAGAATATTCTGCTTCACTGAAAGTTCATGTCAAAAGCATGTAACAGAACAGGGTTTTCAACATCACACTGATGTTCAAATTATCTACCTCCGGTTTCAAGTCCCGATGATGATATGGTGAGAGTGCAACACTTCCAAACCTTCTCCTGCAATAATAAAAAAAATCTGTCATTTTTATCTTATCATCTTTAACAGTCGCAATGAACAATTCTAAATTTTATAGTAGGTTATTCAAAGGTAAAGACAGCTGATCATCAGTTAGCAACTTAACATAGTGTAATAAAAAAGATGAACAATGATGATTCCATAATAAAGAAAAAAAAAGGAAAAAGAAGGATGATGAAAGTAGAGAATATGAAAACTTAATATGGACAGACCAGTTTCAGTCAAAAATAGTTAGCGGCAGATATTACTCTCAATAGGAATGCAACTAAGGATAGTGTCAGTGAGCCTCAAATAGCTAAAACAAGGCTTCATGGTTGATATTTATGGATTATCATCTTCAGAAATCAGAATCACTTTATAAAAATGGAAGCCATTAGGACATGGCTAGAAGCCTGGAAGTCAAGAAAGCTTCACTTGAAAAAATAAACTTTCACATAAAACTTTAAGAGATGGTAGAATTTCTAAGGCTAAGGGAACTTATGAACAAGAGAGAAGTTGCTACTTGCCCTAACAAAATACTAGATAAGTAGTGAGGTTAACCCATGGTACATGATGATTTATTCAAAGAGTTAGAAACTCATGAGAGAAAGAAAGTTATACAGAAACATGGGAAGATGAGGAAAAGAATAGGTAGAACCCCGGGTAACATTATGGATATTAAGACTAAAAGCCAAAGTGTCAGGAAAAGGGGAATTTAAAGGAAGGTGGAGTAGTAACTTTTTTCACAATTTAATAAATGAACACATTTGAGAATTTTTGAAGTTGCTTCACATGGTTAACCCATGGTAAGATGTAGATATTATAGGTATCGTTGAAAAAATAAGCTCAATGAATTTAAGGATACAAAAAATAAATACAAGAGTTGCAAGAACTGTAAATATTTTTAATATTCTTATTGAGGTTGGAATCTTTGGAAAATAAGGCTTAGTATGCTTATGTCACTCAAAAAAAGAAATAAATTATAAACCCCAAGGAAAATTCTCAATGGATGGAGAAATTATCATGGCACAAAAATTTGTGACCCATATAATATAGGTTTTAGAGAGAGTAAATTACTAATGACTAGAAAAGAAACATCAACTTACAGTTGATGGAAAGATTTGAGAGAATCAGAGAAGAAAGTGAATTTGTAGCTGCTTTTCACTGATTAAGGAATTGAAGACCTTATGCCTGTGGTTCTAAGAAAATATGCGTGGCTTACAGTTGATGGAGAGATTTGAGAGAATCAGAGAAAATAGATCTGTAGTTGGTTTTCACTGATTTAAGAATTGAAGACCTTATGCCTATGGTCCAATGGAGATTATGTGGTGAGCTTCAGGAAATAAATAAAAGCTTAAAAGCTACCTTAATGTGATTATGGACCCATAATGTCTATGGTCAGATGGATTCTCTGTTGTCATGTATAGGCTTGCATCGACGATCTAGATTAAGTGCATATCTCTTTGCATAGTTATGGATGAATGTCCTAGACATATCTGAGATATGGTCCCATAGTATATTGTACTTTGCCAATGAAATTGTACTTGTTAATGGGATTAGAGAAGTAATAATTTCTAAAATTGACATGATAAGATTTAATATATTAGATGATCCCTATGTAGTAGCACAACATGTCCTATGTGGCAATTACACTTAGTTGAATACATGACATAATCCACATCCTCATCTTGTAGCTTGCTTGTGGTTTTACCTTTCTGTTTCTTTTGACAGGGCAGGCTATGTCTGAGATTCTATATATGTCATGTCGCATGGATATTTCACACAAGGAGATGTATCCATGATATGTATCTGATAATTCAGACATACTTGTCGAATACTCTTGTGATGCATCCTGAAATATATAATGTATCACCACATATCAAAGACATACCAAAGATGTGTCCAGGACTAAAAACTAAAAAATCCTAATGATTAATAACAAGTGCAGCATTCGATTTGTTATCTAGATGCATTTATTTATGTAATTTGTCTATTCTTAATGCAAAATTATAAATTTTCTCATATAACTTAAAGATATTTTATATTACTTGAGCTGTCTTGTGTTAATATTTTATATTACTTGAGCTATTTTATGTTCTTAACCATTACACTGTTACAAGTTCATAAATCAATGTTATAAATAAATAACCTCAACACACATAAATGTAATTCTACTATTGCCATATCCAGTATGTATCCTTATTTTGGATTTCAAGATTTGCCGTATTTGAGTAGTCGTTTCGTGTCCGAACCGTATCCCATATTCGGAGTAGTACAACATAACATATATGTTTGTATCTCCCGCTTTTAGTAATGTTTCCTTAATCTCTTCTTTTTAATGAAACATTAGAAGGTTTATGCCTCAACCCCACACCCCCCCCCCCCCCCCCCCACCACCAAACCCAAATAAATAAATAAATATATGGGGAGCAGCTATAGAATCTAAAGAACTTAAAATCGGAATGATCAAAGAGGAACATGTGAAATGTGGTTTTTTTTTTTTTTTTTTTTAAAGTAAAAGTTTCACATTGATGATCTAGTAACACCCAGGAGGGATCCTTTCACTCACTTGGAAGCAATCATTCATTACGATAGTGAGATTGAATGTTGTTCACAATATTGCAAAAAAATTAATTAAAAGTGGATAAGCTCTTACACAGTACCATTTGTAGAATATAACAACACATATAGCCCAATGTATTTGGAACTGTAATTGCTCAATGAAAATTGGGGGTCCAAAATACACAACTTGAAGTGCTTTTAAACAATGATGTACATAATTAAGAACGAGAGCATATCCTTTACTCACACTACATATAGTAAACCAAATAACCAAATAAAATCACTTGCAACACGAATTAAAATGGCTATCATAAGTACCAATCTGCATCATGAATCTACGGACCACGGGCTCCCGCAATCTCCCATTTCGACGAATGTACGCTGCCAAATCCCCTCCCCCACAGAACTCCAAGACTAGAAACACGCATCCATCAGCCTACAAGCAAAACGCCGCATGTAACAACAACAGTGGGCGAAAAGAAATTTTTTTTCAAGAAGCAGGGATCGCATGGAATTTTGCCTGAATGACGTCGAGGAGGCGGATGATGTTGGGATGGCGGACTTGGGCGAGGAAATTTAGCTCGCAGTCCAAGCACTCCCTCAATTTTCTTGTGAGCCCAGAGAGGCGCACCTGCTTCAGGACCACGTCCTGGCCGTTGGATCGGTCGGTCGCTCTCCATATGATCGAAAGAGGACCTTCGCCTCCGATCCTTGATTTGATCTCGTAATCTCCGATGATAAATGATGATGAAGAAGAAGAAGCTGCTGCTGCTGCTGCTCCCATTTTTCTTTCTTCTTCGCTCTCCTCTTCACTCTTTCCTTTCTCTCGGGAAACAGGGCGTTAGATCTACGACATTGCCCTTTGCTTTTTTAACCCGGTTGAAACTTATCCACACATGATCCAAACTCGAACCATCTAATGGGCTAGTTCGCTTATTCTAATGGGCCGATAGTTATTATAAACATTTGGCTAAAAATTCTTGAGGCCTACAGGTAAGTTATTTATTTATTTATATGTAGTTATGTACTACTGAAGTGGTGGAAACGGATCTCAGTGAAAGCAGACGGCAGCAAGAGAGAACTAGAGATTTTCTGGAGGAGGGGGAAAAAGAAGAAAGAAAGAGGAGAAGGAAGAATGATGATGGAGAAGAAGGAAAAGGGAGGCCCTCAGGGGAGGGTGCAACGAGAGGAGCGTGCGACGGAAGGGATGGACGCTGCGCTCTCTCTCTCTCTCTCTCTCTCTGATGTACATGGGCAGACGAACTGATAACTTTTGTTAAGGAGTTACGGGAGAACACCTCCCTTCGGTCCGATCGGGTTTGACAAGGAAAGGACAAGATTTTTGCATTTTTTGTGTTCATAGTGTTCAATTATTAAAAAAACAGACATTTATAATTTTAAAGAACAATAGCACCGCAAGTATTCTATTTATTATTTTTGCTTTAGAATTGAAAATGCAACATATAAATTGTCCACAACGAACTCTGTCCCTTCTCATACAATAGCAAGCGTATGCTTCTTCTCTGCGTTACATACATACATACAAATAAAAGGGAACAACTTATTTGTCTTCAGAGTGCACCACCTCCAGCCAGAAGCATTTGAAATGATCTCTATTTCGCAAAAGAGATACCAGCTTCGTGATTTATTCAACTCTTTCACTAGCATAACATAGCCTACAATGGATGCTGATTCTTGCTAAATATCAATGCAGAATTTTCACCCTCTTCTCCTGCAAAATAAGAAGGGAAACAATAAACGTAATAGTCAGTCGATAATATACAAGAGAATAGCCATGTAATCAAAGATTTCAAATGTGCTACTTTTTAGAAGTAAACAAAAATTTAGGAATCCATGTAAAATTAGAAGAAGGCTCACTAGTTCCTTTCCTCTGTAGCTCTTCTCATTTGTTATAAGGAGGTGACTTGTAGTGAGGTGGTGGTGGTGATTTGTATCCGTAGACAGGAGGTGACTTGTAGTAGGGAGGTGGAGATTTGTACTTGTACATCGGCGATTTATACGAAGGAGGTGGGGATTTGTAGACTGGAGGTTTGTAAGAAGGAGGTGGTGGTTTGTGTTTGTAAACGGGAGGTGGTGATTTATAGACAGGAGGATTAGGTTTAGATTTATGATAAGGGGGTGGTGATTTATATTTGAAGGTGGGCGGTTTATGAGGAGGTGGTGACTTGTACTTATAAGGAGGTGATTTGTAATAACGAGGTGGTGGTGATTTGTATTTGTATTTAGGAGGAGGAGGAGGAGGCGGCGGCGGCGACTTGTAGCTCTTCAGGGGAGGCAACGGTGGCGTATAAACTTTAGGAGGCGGCGGTGGCTTGTAGACTTTGGGAGGATGTGGTGAACTGTAGTAAGCAGGCGGAGGGGGAGAAGAGTGGACGATTCCGTCTGCGTCTGCTCTAGTCTCAAGTGGGAGCAGGCAGAGAGAAAGAGACACTAAAAAAAGAGCGGGAATGAGGGAGGACATGGTGGGCTTCGTTCTTCCTCTGCTACCCATTGTGTGTTCTGATTTCAAAACACAACTACATTGCACTCATTATATAGCCATTTAAGTTACCACAAGGTGTGAATGTTGCATGACTCAGCTTGGTTAGAAAAGATGCTTACAATACCAAAAAGTGTTGGTCCTCTTTAAAACTTTTGACCAAGCTGTTCTAGTTTTGCACATAATACATAGAAAGAGACGGTTGAACGTAATCAGCTCTCTAAAGATGAATGCAAGTGCCTGAATTGGGGCAGTTGTTACAATGTATCAACCATTCCTCTTGTAGGAGGTTTGCATACATGGAAAATATTCTCTACATCAAGGTTTGCTTTCCAATTCAGTATCTTTTCTCATTAATAGTTATGAGTAATTGTAATATTTAGTTCATTGTCTAGTGTTGTGGGTAATTTCCTATGAATTTATTCATACACCAAAATTATGGAGATGGGTAAAGCGGATCTCAGAAAAACCAACACAATACAGAAATTTACGTGAAAACCGAAAGGAAAAAAATACGGGGAGAGAAAGAGATTTCACTATAATATTAATGATTATAATGGTGTTTCTCAATGTCTGTTGGATAAGATTGCGAAGTTCAGCTCTATTTAAATATTTAACCGCTTATCTCAGAGAAGGTTAGAGTCGAACATCTTGATTTGAATTGGTTGAACGAGTGTTCATCTTTATCTGATAGTTTACGTTCACCTATAGATATGGTCGATCTGTTCTCGAGTTGTAACTGCTGAGCTCAAATGGAGATTTGGCTTGGAGAAAGAGATACTCGTAACCAAATTTATCTCTTCCTTCTAACTACCTGCATCGCTCGGAATTTGAATTAGATAAGGGCTCCTATTCAGGGTTGGGTTCTGGAAGCGACCACGTGTCGTGCGCTTGTTTGAGGCTGAATGGCACGTCTCATGATCTTGAGAAGCTCAAAAACTGACCACTACAGCTGCCCCCTCTGCTTTCCTCTCTTTGGAGGAGGTCGAGAATGTTCCCCTTGGGAGCTATGGGCTCCTGGAACTCTTAGAGATAGAGAGGGGAGCAGATCGATAGAGAGGTGAACTCTTGGTCTATTGTTGTCGCATTAATCTTTGTCTTTTGGTGGCATGCATGTCTTTACAGGCTGGCAGAATTTTAAATGCACGTCCCCTCTGCGGTAGTGTTGGACAATTAACTGTCACTTTTCGAGGAGTCGCGGCGTTTGAGGAGGGTATGGCGTATCCAGTGTGACAATTTAGATATGAACCTTCGTGACATGTGTGTTGTTGCGGATCGGGTGGCTCTTCGTCTTCTTGAAGATTAAAATTCTGAACGGTTGATGTTTGGGATTCTTTTCCATCTATAAATAGGGTGGACTTTTATGGAGAGATATGCGCTGCATCCTGAAAATTTCTTACTTCTAAGATTTCGCATTGTTCTGTTGGCGGTGATATCTCCTTCCTTTTTCGTCCGGTGGAGAAAGGAGAGGGAGATGTTGGAGACCTACGCTCCTAATATTCTGGAGTTTGTTTGTCGAGGAACGTCAGTTTTCGCGGGGCCCATAAAAAACCTCAGTTTTCACGACGAGGACCGGCTATCTAGAAGGACAAGAAAAGTTCTAGCTTTTGCTTGGTCTGCACATCTGGCCTCTGACCAGATCAGTTTGGCTGGGGGTTGGGGCTCGATGTCCCTTTCCTTCCGTGTGGTGATCATGGAGCAGGGAGCATGGACGTACTTGACGACAATTTCGATATCTGGAACTGGCCGCCTGTACTCCAATTCGGTCCACTGCCTTGCCTTCCACCGCTCTTGAGTTCATCTTTAGAGTTACAGCCTTGGCATTAGTATCCCCATCACCTTGCAGACTTCAGTCTGCAGTTTGAGGCGTGATCTCCTTACTGGTGTCTTTCTGGGGGTTCTTGATATCCTTGCCTTTCGGCTATGACAGATTGTTTGTTTAGAAGCCATCTCTTGAACGATGTTGGGGACGCGATCGAGAGCATATCTGATTTTTCTATCAGGAAGGACACATACATGTAACATATCTTATATTACTCTTGCTAGATGTAGCCATATTTGTACATGGATGGATGTAATCGAAAAAACTCTATAATAAAATAGAGAATTTAAATGGAAACATTATTTAGATCTTTTCTTGTTTGTGCTTGTGATTGACTTGTTGTTGCATCTGTTCAAGGAACTGTTTATATTCTGAAGTCTTTGGACTGATTTGGCATGTAGTTCTCAAGTGGGGGTTCGTTCCATAATGGTATTGATCGTACATATATTTTGTATTCTTTTCATTACACTCCTACATTTATCATGTAATAAATATGCTAATTTTCTTGTAATAAATATGCTAATTTTCTTGTCTTAAATATCTATTTTGCAGAAGATAATAATGAAGAGAAAGAGGATTAAACCAAATAAATACCAGTTAAAATCAGATTTAACTGGATCTATTTGGTTAGCTGAGGATGATCCCAGATCTAGTTAGAACAAATTAAGGATTGGGGCAAATGTTCAGCTAAAGATCAGAGCAAATCAGAAAGATAACACCAACTGAAAACCGGTAAAATTCAGATTTCTATAAATCCATTTTGGTTAGCTAAAGATCAACCGAGGATAATATCAAATACAGAGAGATAAATGGATAGAGAGAAGATCAACGGATGAGATGAAGCATGTTTGACTCAGATTCTGACTGGATACATTTTAGTATTTGAATCATAACTTTCGCTACCGAATCTCAAATCTGATGATTTTAGATGATCCAGAAAGCAGACTTACAGGGCTATAACTCTTATATTTATCACTATTTCTAATTCTGTCATTTGATAAGAGATATTCATCAATAAACATGCCAACAAACTGCAGATCAGAACTGAATATTCACATCAAATCAAGTTTGGAGATAAGGGGAGGATACAAATTCAGAAATAGCCAGATTTCTCTATCTTCATACTCCTCTAACCTCTACATTTCTTCTATAAATACCTGCAATCTCAAAGGCAAAAAGAACGACCGAGCAGAGAGTAAAACTTAGTCTAATTTGTAGTTTGTAACTTAGGTTTTTATTTTCTTTCATGTAATTTTTATTTTCTTTATGTAACTGAGAGGAGATGATACTTTCATGGAGAAATGAGAGCAAGCTTGTACTGCAGGTGACACCGGTGTAAGTGATCTCTTCTTCCATTGTTATTTAAATTGAATCAAAGTTACTTTTTTTTTCTTTATTCTTGTTTTCGTTTACTCTCCTCTAATGTGTTGCAATCCAAGTGAATCTGTTAGCCTCGAGACTGCTTTGCCATTGCAAGTGCCCTTGATGGCCTATGGTGATGAACAACCATTCTCTTGTTAGTATAGTTTGCCCTTTTATTCTTAGTGTAGATCGGGAATGGGGAAGATCCTACACGTCATGCTTGATCGCCTTCAAAGACAAGGTAAGTCGTAGGTAAAAATCCAAGGTATGTGAGCACAGAAGGGGTAAGTAACTTTTAGTTTCTTTCTTTTCTTTTAATTTTTTTAGTTTAGAACACCACAATTTATCACTTCTTTTATCATTCTTTTTTCATTTCTTTGTACATATCATTTCTAGTTTTTCCATCTGCTTAATCTACCATCTTCTTCCTAATTCAACTTTAACTCAATTTTTTTTCTTTTAAAGAACTAAAGAAGAACTTTAACCATACTTTGTAGCCTAAAAGAGAACTTACTAAAAAAAGCTTCCATCGCTAGTCCCTCTTTGTGGATCACGACCCGCATAGCCATCATAGAATTGAGTAACTTGCACTTTTCATTCTTAGTTCTGAAATTCTGTATTTTGTATTCAGGTTCCAACTCAATCAAATTTTGACGCCGTTGCAGGGGAGGGACGGTAAGTAATTCTCATTAAAGTTTACATTTTTGTTAACCTTCTTCTTGATTTTTGGTGTACAGATTTAACAATAAGGAACTTTTGCTGCAGTGGACATATAAGTGGTCTTGGACTCTGCTCAAGAAAGCAGAGCCAAGAATCCCTCAGATTTGCTATTCCTGTGGCAATCTGAGTGAACTACTAACCTGTCTTTTCTGCAGATTAGTTGAATTGCAAAGTTTAATATCTGTAACTATTAATTTCCTTGTTTGTCTCACTGTACTTCCTTTCTAACCTCAACAGCAAAATGATATTTGTTAAATGCTAAAAACGGTTTAGACTTTGCATTTTTAGGCACGTGTCTAATTCGTTTACATTTTACATTACTGTTGAAGAGTGCTGGAGTAAAAGGTACGTTTGCATGGCATATAGTTTAGGAAACATTCTTGAGTGATTATTTGCTTGTTGAATGTTACTTTTCTTTATCCTGCACACCTTGCACAATCAATCTTAAGGGCTTGTCCTATAAACAAGATAAGGTGGAGAAGTCATTACCCTCCCTTAGCCCACAAATAATCTCCTCACTCACTAACCCAAGCTTAACTAAAACTGAGTAGACATTGGCCCTAGAGACATCTCGTACTCAATTAGGAGATTATCCTAAGGGGGAAGGTGTTAGAATTTGACTCCTACCAAATCAGTGTCTAAGGAAAGGGATTGAGGGGCGAAACCCCGAAGGCTGGTGGTTTGGCTTAATTAGGTCCGTCGCTTTTGCGCGGATACCTCCCACCAATCTTACCCTGACCTGGCTGATTAGCTTGTGGTCAAAGTCTGCATTATACCTCCTGTGGACAATCTAACCAGTTAGGAGTCATCTAGGTCAAAGGTCTACCCTAACTTAGTTTAGAATTTTTTTCTTTGTTTGCTTATTTGTTTGTGTTTTATTGTGTGATATGGCTTATAACAATAAATTTTCCAATTTTAATGGTAATCCATATTACACCTTTTTTTTAGATATTACCAATCCGCATATCATAACTTTAACCAACATATGTGCCGGATTGGTCTTATCCAATCAATATAACCCATGTCCCCAATCTTATAACCAAATTTCTAGAACAATTTCAACTCTTAACAGAGTCAATGGGGATTCACCTCCCCCGAATCTAATTTTCAACCAACTTGTCCTCCTTATCCACCTTGTCCACAATATTTTCAAGATTCATACTCAGTTCCATCAGTCCAAAATAGAAAACCATCAATTTTGGAAATGAGTATGCGTGAGTCCAAACAACAATCACAAAATCTGATGGACTCACAATTTCACCATAAATTTCAAAACAACACTTCATATTTTCAAGTCCAATTGCAACAAAACGATGAACCAATCAACTATGAAAAGATGCTTGAAGCCATGACTCAGGCTCAAAATGCTCGTAATCATGACATAGATATGATGGTCTAAACTTTACGTTCTCACCGTTTGATCATTTCTGATGTCGCTAATCATTCTGTTAGAGCCGAAGAGTCATGTTGTTATGGAAAACAAGGTTCCATTTCAGTACAATCATTTGAACTTGCCCAAACTCTAAATTTTGAAAATGACATTGACAATTTGGCAAGTTATCCCTTTCCTGAAATTGAACTTGAGAATGAATATGATCCTGAACCTCAACTTGGTAATTCAATTCTACTTCCTGATTCAATAATGACTCTGGTGTCTTCACCTGATTTCAATCTTTTTCCCGAGTCAACATTGGATCCTGTGCCAATTCATTTGAAATTGAATCACCAATCTTTTATGATCATATTGAACTTGACCAATTTCATACTTTTGAAAGTCCTATTAACAAATTGTCAAGTTCTAAATTTTATGAAATTGAACTCAATGAGAAATGTGACCTAGATTCTCAAATTTGTGATACAGTTCAAATTTCCGAATTAATATTGACTCCTGTTTTCTTACCCGACTTGAGTAATATTTTAGAGTCAGTTTTGATTCCCACACCTGTCATTTTTGAACTTGAATCACCAATATTAAGTCACATTCCATTGTGGTTGAGTTTCAACTTCTTGATTTGGACCCACTTCCTGAACCAATCTCGACTCCTGAACCTTTACTTGACTTAAGTCACTTTTCTGAGTCGGTATTAGTTCCCGTACTTTCTAAGTCCAAGTCAATCATTCTATCTTTTCACACTCCATTTTGGTACAAGGCGGTTGACAAAATTGATACTGAAATTAATTATGAAATTTGAAAATTAGATGGGGTAAAATATTTAATAAAAATCATTCATATATACATCATTTTAGTGGGTTATATAAGATGGGTTATATAAGAGAGATTTCTGGTGGGTTCCTCCGAACTCCACGAAAAGTCGATTGGGCCGTATTTCGTGCACCAATCACACCACCACCGGAACCACCACCTTAAGATAGTATTTTCCTTCCCTTTCTTCTTTTTCATGCATCTATGCATTAATTCATACATTGAGGACAATGCATGAAATAAGTGTGAGGGAGGGTTCTAACATAACTTAGGTTTTTCTTTTTATTAAAAATAAAAAAATTTGTTAACATTTTCTTTACTTTTAAAAAACTTTTCGAAAATAGAAACAATATTTTGACATATAATTTGTAAGAAATTAAGTCAATTTTAAGGAATAGGAGAATCATAATTAGGATTTCTTATACTTGGTCAAAATAAGATTATTTGTTTGATTTCTAAGGATAGGAAGAAAGTTTGTGAAAGTAATTTAGTCTTGATCTTTACCTTGAAGAAGTATGCACACCTTATACACTTACACACTTAGGGTTCAAAAACAAAGATTCTTATGCCTTATGAAAAAAAAGAAAAAATATCTATAAAAGATGAACAAATCTAATTATTGATTAGCTAGGTGCTTTGGCCTAAGTAAGCCTTGGTATTTATGCGAAAGATGATTAGATAAGTTTAAGAAAAAAATATATAAAAATCCTCTGATTAAGCTGGGTATTTGTGCCTAATAAAGTATAAGTATTCACACCTAAAAGTGGTTCATATAATAAAATCCTTTGTTTTGTGGCCTTCTTTACTCGAGTCCTTAAGTCCTTGGGGTGTTTTCCACCCGGTGCCCTAAGACCGTTTGATTTGGGAGTCATCGATTAAAGGCTCGTTACATGGGCAGATTAGAAAGCGTAATAGAAATAAGGAATAATACCACCTATATATATATATATATATATATATATATATATATATATATATATATATATATATATATATATATATATATGTTAATAAATAAGGCATAAGAGTTAGAGTTAAAGAACCCTTAGTCAAAATTTTCACGGTCACAAAGTGCATATGACTTAGGGTAAAGTAATAGACTAGATGAGAAGTACAATTTGACTCCTTACTTTGATTGATAACAAATTTTTGAATAGAGACTACGTTTAGGAATGAAAATTTGGTTTTCCTATAACTTATAGATTACTTAAAACTTACAATAATATTTCAAATATTTTTTTTCAAAATGTGTTTTCAAAATACTAACATTTTTTTCTTTCTTTATGGATTTTGTGGGTGCAATCCACTGAAAACCCTCACGAGACAAAACTCGTCCTCTAGGAGAAACCTAGAGGTTTAACGGCTTGTTGCACATGCTCAGTGCAATCGCTAACCTACGAAAGTGTTCTAATAATCTTTGATTTAGTTTTTGTTGATTTGCTCGAGGACGAGTAAAAGATAGGTGTGGGGGTGTGATCGTACATATATTTTGTATTCTTTTCATTACACTCCTACATTTATCGTGTAATAAATCTACTAATTTTCTTATCTTAAATATTTATTTTGCAAAAGATAATAATGAAGAGAAAGAGGATTAAACCAAATAAATACTAGTTAAAATTAGATTTAACTGGATCTATTTGGTTAGCTAAGGATGATCCCAGATTTAGTTAGAATAAATCAAGGATTGGGTCAAATGTTCAGCTGAAGATCAGAGCAAATCAGAAAGATAACACCAAATGAAAACCGATAAAATTAAGATTTCTATAAATCCATTTTGGTTAGCTAAAGATCAACCGAGGATAATATCAAATACAGAGAGATAAATGGATAGAGAGAAGATCAACGGATGAGATGAAGCAAGTTTGACTCAGATTCTGACTGGATACATTTTAGTATTTGAATCATAACTTTCGCTACCGAATCTCAAATCTGATGATTTTAGATGATCCAGAAAGAAACTTACAGAGCTACAACTCTTATGTTTATCACTATTTCTAATTCTGTCATTTGATAAGAGATATTCAGCAATCAACATGCCAGTAAACTGCAGATCAGAACTGAATATTCACATCAAATCAAGTTTGGAGATAAGGAGAGGATTCAAATTCAGAAATAACAGATTTCCCTATCTTCATACTCCTCTAACCTCTACATTTCTTCTATAAATTCCTGCAATCTCAAAGGCAAAAAGAACGACCGAGCAGATAGTAGAACTTAGTCTAATTTGTAGTTTGTAACTTAGGTTTTTATTTTCTTTCATGTAATTTTTATTTTCTTTATGTAACTGAGAGGAGATGATACTTTCATGGAGAAATGAGAGCAAGCTTGTACTGCAGGTGACACCGGTGTAAGTGATCTCTTCTTCCATTGTTATTTGAATTGAATCAAAGTTACATTTTCTTCTTTACTCTTGTTTTTGTTTACTCTCATCTAATGTGTTGCAATCCAGTGAATCTGTTAGCCTCGAGACTGCTTTGCTATTGCAAGTGCCCTTGATGGCCTATGGTGATGAACAACCATTCTCTTACTAGTACAACTTGCCCTTTTATTCTTAATGTAGATCGGGAATGGGAAAGATCCTACACGCCATGCTTGATCGCCGTCAAAGACAAGGTAAGTTGTAGCTACGAATCCAAGGTATATGAGCACAAAAGGGGTAAGTAACTTTTAGCTTCTTTCTTTTCGTTTAATTTTTTAGTTTAGAACACCACAATCTACCACTTCTTTTATCATTTCTTTTCTATTTCTTTGTACATATCATTTCTAATTTTTCCATCTTCTTAATCTACCATCTTCTTTATAATTCAACTTTAACTCAATTTTTTCTTTTTCTTTTAATGAACTAAAGAAGAAGTTTAACCATACTTTGTAGCCTAAAAGAGAACTTACTAAAAAAGCTGTGTTTAACCACATCCAAGTGAATCCATAGCTAGTCCCTCCTTGTGGATCACGACCCGCATAGTCATTTGCTATTGTGGTAGAATTGAGTAACTTGCACTTTTCATTCTTAGTTCTGAAATTCTGTATTTTGTGTGCAGGTTCCAACTCAATCAGGTACCTGCGAATCCTACCTGAGTGGGGAACCCCTAACTTCGAAGTTGTGTTGTCGTGGTAGCCATAAGGGTAGGACCCGAGATAGGCTATTGATTCGCTCGGGTGGCCATCAGGGTATGTCCATTATAGGCTCACTCCAAGCAGTCAATGTGGGCGAGCCTCCATCTTTTAGGAGGCTCCACGAGGGCTCATCGTTAGGGTAAAGACCCGTATAGGGTGTTGACTTGCTTGGGTGGCCATCATGATAAGTCCTATTATAGGTTGACTCCAAGCAGTCAATGTGGGCGAGCCTTCATCTTTCAGGAGTCTCCCCAAGGGGTCTCTGTCAGGGTCAAGATCCTTGTAGGCTGTTAACTCGCTCGGGTGGCCATCAAGGTAGGTCCCATTATAGGCTGACTCCGAGTGGTCAATGTAGGCGAGTCTCCATCTTTCAGGAGGCTCCCCGAGGGGTCGCCGTCAGGTGAAGACCCGTGTAGACTGTTGATTCGTTCGGGTGGCCATCAGGGTAGGTCCCATTTTAGGCTGACTTTTGAGCAGTCAATGTGGGTGAGCTTCCATCTTTCAGGAGGCTCCTCGAGAGGTTGCCATCAGGGTGAAAACCCTTGTAAGTTATTGACTCACTCAGATATCCATCAGAGTAGGTCCCATTATAAGCCGACTCCGAACAGTCAATGTGGCCGAGGCTCCATCTTTCAGGAGGCTCTCTGAGGGGTTGTCATTAGTGTGAAGACCCGTGTAGGCTGTTGACTCGCTTGGGTGACCATCATAGTCGGTCCCATTATAGGCTGACTCCGAGCAGTTAATGTGGACAAGCCTCCATCTTTCAGGAGGCTCTCCTAGTGGTAGCTGTCTGGGTGAAGACCCGTGTAGGCTGTTGACTCGCTCGGATGGCCATCAGGATATGTCCCATTATAGACTGACTACGAGCAGTCAATGTGGGCGAGCCTCCATTTTTCAAGAGGCTTCCTGAGGGGTCGCTGTCAGGGTGAAGATTCGTGTAGGCTACTGAGAGTATGCATGGTGCCCGGGACTGGTATCAGAATTTTGGGGAAACATGATTTAAGATAACAAAAGGTGATCTTTCATTGGATACTTATATGATTTACAGATAATATCACTTCAGGTGAAAAGAGTTTCATTACTTCTTGAGTTGGTTCCCGTCCTAATCAGCCAAGGTGTACGACCCTTGCCTTCCCAAGCGACCATGATGTAGGGGCCCTCTTAGTTGGTCACAGCTTCCCTTGGTCCGGTCGTGTGATCTGAATCATGCGTGTCAGGACCAAGTCTCTGACTTAGAATTCTCAAGCCTTCACCTTCTTATAGTATGCGGCCCGGATCTGCTGTTGGTAGGCTGTGATGCAAATTTATGCCTGTTGTCGCTTTTCCTCCGACTGATTCAACGTCAAGTAGAGTTAGGAGTTGTTCTGGTCTTGATCCACTCCTTTCACTCAGAGTATCGGCTTGCTAATGTTGACATGCTATGTCGACAAAGATGATCGTCTCTGTCTCGAATGCCAACGAGAACGAAGTCGCCGATAGGGATGCGCATGGTGGTCCTAGAGGTCCAGAGCACTCTAGGGAGTCTCTCTGCCTACTTGCGCTTAGCTTTGTCATAGGCTGTCGAGGATGGTGTGGTTGTTGATCTCAGCTAGGCCATTGCCTTGAAGATAGTAAGGCGTGTAAAGAAGATTAGATTTAGGGTTAGGTTTAGGTTAATCTTAGGATTATATAGGAAGTGGTGATAATGGTTATTTGGTTATAGGGTATTGAAAAAGAGTTAATGGGTTATAGGATAAAGGGCATTAGGTTATTGGTTCTCAATGGGCAACGGGTAAAGGGTATTGGGTAGGAAAGAGGAATGGGTATTGTTCGCGGTTCGAAGTTTATGAAGAAACCCTTCGCTGTTAAACCACATACAAGTTATGAAATCTAAACTTGCTAGAATCTTTTTAGCAAATGGTGTAGTGTGAAGTATAGGATCGAATCCATAGAGACTTGTTTCTGAAAATCTAATATTTTCTTAAAAATCTAATTTTTATCTTACTCTAGTTGAGAAATTCTTTGAAGGAAGGTGTTTGAAATCACCTAGAGGGGGGTGAATAGGTGACTAGCTAATCTAATGATGAATTAATGCGGAATTAAAACTATTTATGCAAACTAAAAACTATTATGCTAAACACACCAAGTATAACATAAGAGTATAACCGAATTTCCCGTGAAGGACTCTGGACTATCGCCTCAAGGTTCCTCTAGATAAGAGTTGAGGTGTGCATTGGCTCTCTTGGTTGAATACGAGTGTGACCAAACAATCCCAAGCATATATCAATTTAAGCACAACATATATCAAGCATATAAAGATAAAGGCAACGTAAGTAAGCAAGATAAAACACTAGTGAGTGAGAGATAGAGAGCAATCGCAAATACGGGAGATTTGTTTCGAGGTTCGAGCACCCTTGCTCTATGTCCCTGCCTTCAACACTATGAAGGATTTCCACTAGAATCGATCCCACCGGATCACTCGGTGCCGCAACACCTACAAGGAGTTCACACTAGAACTCTTAACTCACTAGTCCCTCTCTTGTTCCCGCAAGAACTACACACGCAAGCACACTAACTTGCCGAGGCCGCACCTCTACACCGAGCACTCACTAGAATTTAAAACAACACGAACTCGCAAGTCCGCCTCCTCAAATACAAAGTAGAACACTTTGGTGATCACAACACTTTGATCACCTAAAATCACTCTCACAACAACTCTCCTATAAGATAGATATGATAATGGAAAGCTCAAGTATGTGTGAGAAAAACTAGAATAGATTTGTGGTGAAAAACTTAAGAAATCTCTTTTACAAAATACTCTTGAAAACTCTCCTTTGATATGGAAGTATTTGGCTCTAAAAAAATTGGAGATAAACACTTAGATAGGTAGCCAAAAGTAGCTTGAAAACCCACTTCAAATCTTGTTCAAAAACAGCCCAAAACAGCCTTATATAAATAGGCTCCAAAAACTAGCCATTGGGGACAACTCAGCCGACTTTTCTGCAGTCGGTCAACTGCCCGGTCGACCTGCCAATGGTCAGATTTCTGACCGTTGTGCCATCGGTCGACCGGCCGGTCAACCGAGGCCTAAATACAGAGAGCAGAAGCTCTCTGCCGGTTGATCGCCCGTCGACCAGGGCCAGATCCAAGAGCAGAATTCTCTGGCAGTCGACCGGTCAGTCGACCGGCCCTCCAGCTAAACAGGGCTGTGCACATTTGTGCACATCGGTTAATTGCCCGGTCGACCGGCAGAAGGCCAGAACACAGGTTTTTAAGGATTAAAATTTGTCTTTTTATCTTTAATAAAATCCATATAATTTTCATAAATTTTACAAAAATAAGTTCATTGATATACTTTGATATACAAATGTTTGATTAAAATCAAATATATTACAAACATTTTGAACTATTTTTGTAATATAGAATTTTTACTTTAAATAAAAACCTGTATTTTTCTAAAATAATTTTTTCAAAACTTTTTCAAATACAAAAAGATATTCTAAACACTTTGAGAGCTTAGTGTGTATAGATATGATCCACTACACACATATAATGTAATATCTATGTTTTTGACAATAAGCACTAAAGTAAGTTTTGATAAACACATTTATATTTTGAAGCTTAAAAACCAAACCGGTATTTTCCAAAACGAAAACTTTTTATGAAAATACATATAAATCTTGTGTGTGAGTGTATATGAACTTGAGCAATCCACCAACTAATCTATCCTTTACATTTTATCTAAAGAAAATCTTGACACTTACAAACATAACACAAGTCTTCTTGGAAATCTTCTCTTTAAAATCTTCTTCTCCTTCTTGACTTGGTCCAAACCTTGATCCAATGAGCTAGACTCCTCTTGAGTACTTGATGCAATCTTGATGCACGAACTCTTGAATCAACATGTACTAGCTCTAAAACTTGAACTTTGAATCTTTGTTGAAGCTAAACACCTACTAAGATCTTGATCAAATATCTGAGACTAATTAAATACATGATCATTAGTATTATAACTACATGAGTTAATCATCATCAAACTAGAGCGATGGGCCTCCAGGCCAATAATCTCCCCCTTTTTGATGATGACAAAACTCATGGAGTTATATATGCATGGATTAAAGATAAGCTTTCATAGAAGCTCCCCCTTAACTCATGCATAACAATAAACAAATAGATATTCAATGAAGTGTATAAAACTAAACAAATATATATGCATAAATAAGGTGAGAGAAACATGCATAAATCAAAATTCTTCTCCCAAAGACCTTCTCCCCTTTTTGTATAAACTTTCAAATCCGTCTTCCCCCTTTTTGTATAAACATAAAATATAACATGCATAAACTCAATATATGCATAAACTTCAATATCTAAATATGCATATATAAACTCAAAATTATTCTCCCCTTTTTGTCAATCATCAACAAAGGGGTAAAAAATAAATCAACAATAAAGATATATATATGCGTATACATTCATGAGAGGAAGACGGTAAGTTAGCTTCCCTGCTTACATGCATTACATGAAGAAGGGATGACAAAACTCTAACTCACTTAAAGCATAATAACAATGCATAAGTGGAGATGTTAAGCTTCCCCTACACACGTGTACTACATAAAGAAGAGATGTCAAGCTCCTCAATATAAGATACACTCAACATGAATCTATATATAGAAGAGATGTTAAGCTCCCCTTGCATATAGGCAATACATATCAACAAATTTTAAAACCAATTAAATTTTTTTTGAATTTTCTCAAGTCAACAAAAAATAAATTTTGATACCAATTGAAATTAAATTGTAGGTGACAGAGCATAAGTTAGGACCACTTGTAAATAAACAAAATTTTGAGACCAAGTGAAAGTAAAATATTTTTGATACTATTGAAATATATGATAAATTTGATACTAAATAAAATACCAATTGAAATCTATAGTAAATTTTGATACCAAATAAAATGTCAATTGAAATACCAATTAAAAACTATGCATAAGCTTATAAAGACTAATTTTTTTTTTTATTTTAAGTCAAGCTTAGCATAAACATAATTTGTGCTTTAAACATATAATGAATATTGTAAATCAAGCACAATCAAAACATATATATATGTATGAAAAAGAAAATACCATTGAAATTGATATTATTTGAAATTTTGAAACATACTATATAGAAAACAAATATGAGTATAAAAAATAAATAGAATTCCATGAAGAAAATGTGTATAACTTATATCTATCCACCCTATTCATGCACTTGATAAAAAGATTTTTAATTTAGAGCATATAAGACATGATCACCCATCCAACCGCCCTTTAGAGGGTAGAATTTTCAAAAATAAGATTTGAAATTAGTCGTAAATTAATTGAAAACACTACCAAATGAAGAGTAAATAACTAGTTAAAGTAATTTTTGAAAAACTAGTTAAAGATCCTTCAAAACATGAAACCAAATCATATATCCCATGAACCATGCTAAGAACACAAAATTGACATTTGAAATTTATAAAGCTCAAAAAATGTGCTCATGAAATAAAATATGAGTAAACAAAAATAATGTGAGTGTACAAAGATTATGTGATTAGCATATTCATGAAAAATAGTCAATGAGACTCAAAAACAAACAAATATGACAATAAAAAAATTTTAATTTTTATAAAAAATCAAACTTCAAGGTATATATATGTTTTTTCAAAACTAGAAATATGGATACATATCCCAAACATAAAAAGAGTCTATAATAGTATTTGCATGAAGGAAAGTGACCCAAGGTATACATGTATATTTATTAGTTTTGAATAAAAATTATATATACATGAAGCAAACATATAAAGAATATGAAAATAAGTGTAAATGAGAGAATCATCAAAACTAGTTATACATGTACATACAATGAAAACAAATGAGCAATGAAGTACAACATATAAGAATCAAATGTTGCTCACTACTTGTACAAATATAGATACAAGTTTTAATGAAAGTTACATCTAAACAAGCATTCACCTCATGAACAAACACAAAACATGATCATAAAAATATGCTAAAAATATATTATGTAAAAGCATGTAAAAAAATAAGAGTTCAGAGATAGTTACCAAACCATAAGCACTATACTCTAAGTCTCCAAACATGATGGTCTTCCCACCAAACTTCCTTGATAGCAGTGTATCGATTTTGTATGTCCATCTAGCCCATGCATCCACCACCGAGGCACCAAACCTCTCACGTCATGTGAGAGCCCACACCTACATCAAATATAAGAGGTGAGAATTTTTGATACCCATTTTCTTTTGGGTCCACTAGGTTAGCATCAATGAACCCAAATATTTTTATTAGCAAAATTTATAGAATTTACCTTATCATAATAAAACTTTGCTAAATGGCCTTTGCGGCCGCAATGTGTACATTTGTATACTCTAGTATCCACATGAGAATGAATGTGATCATGATGTGCAAAGTGTGCATATGTGTGTCGTGGGTGATGTGCATGTACATATGGAGCTTGTTTCTTTTGAAACAAGGTTTCCAATTTATTATGATAAAATGCACAATTGCTCAAGGTTGAGCTTAAAACAATCTATTCTATTTTTCAAAAATTGAATCTCATTTTTATCAATGGTTGCATGAAGTATGAGAATCAACAACCTTTTCTTTAGAAATATTTTTCTTTTCTTTTGAAACAAATTTTCTTTTCAAAGAGTTGTTTTCTTCTAAAATAATTTCCTTTACTTTTTCCACCAAAATAATTTTATTTTCAAAGAAGTATTTCCTTCACAAAGATCATTTAATTTAGAAGATAAGAAATATATTATCCTTTTTCAGCATATCATTTTCTTTTGAAATATATGCAAATTTATTTTTAGAGAGTCATTTTCTTTTAACAAAGAAGTGTTGTTCTTTTTCAATTTATTATTATCCTTTTTAAGCAAATCATATTTTTCAAGAAGTTGTTGATAAAATGAAGCAATCATAAGACATGTCAACATTCTCATCAAGCTCGGATTCGGAGTTTACCTCAAGGGGGTTATCTCCTTGGACCATATAGCACAAGTTGGAAGCATCACTTCCATCATCTGAGTCGCTCCCCGCATAATATTACTTTTGTTCGCCAAGTGAGACTATAGTGTTCCATACTACAAAAGCCGAATCAAAGTTAGAAACCCTAGATAAATATTCATCATTTAGGGTACTTTTTAATGCATGGATGACTTTTGCATTAGCCTCTAGATGTTTGCCATTTAAACAATAAGAATCTTTAACATTGCAAAATAAACATGAATGCATAAGGCTTTGAGGTACATTGACATCTTAACTTTCCAAGTTTAGATGTTAAGAATATTAAACATGGGAGGTGACATGAAATCCATGTGTGTGTAAACAAATATTGTGATTAGCTAAAAATAAGGATCTTTAACTCTAGGTTGTAAAACCCAAATCAAGAGCACCAACTCTGATACCAATTGAAATCACCTAGAGAGGGGTGAATAGGTGACTAGCTAATCTAATGATGAATTAATGCGAAATTAAAACTATTTATGCAAACTAAAAACTATTATGCTAAACATACCAAGTATAACACAAGAGTGTAGCCAAATTTCCGGTAAAGGGTTCTGAACTATCTCCTCAAGATTCTCTAGATAAGAGTTGAGGTGCCACTTTGGCTCTCTTGATTGAATACGAGTGTGACCAAACAATCCCAAACATATATCAATTTAAACACAAGATATATCAAGCTATAAAGATAAAGGCAATGTAAGCAAGTAAGATATAAACACTAGTGAGAGATAGAGAGAACAATCGCAAACACAGGAGATTAGTTTCAAGGTTCGAGCACCCTTGCTCTACGTCCCCGCCTTCAACACTATGAAGGATTTCCACTAGAATCGATCCCACCGGATCACTTAGTGCTGCAAACCTACAAGGAGTTCACACTAGAACTCTTGGACTAACTAGTCCCTCTCTTGTTCCCGCAAGAACTACACACGCAAGCACACTAGCTTGCCGAGGCCGCACCTCTACACCGAGCTCTCACTAGAACTTGAAACAACGTGAACCCGCAAGTTCGCCTCCTTAAATACAAAGTAGAACACTTTGATGATCACAACACTTTGATCACCTAAAATCACTCTCACAACAACTCTCCTATAAGATAGATATGGCAATGAAAAGCTTAAGTATGTGTGAGAAAAACTAGAATAGATTTGTGATGAACTCAAGAAATCTCTTTTACAAAGCACTCTTGAAAACTCTCTTTTTGATATGAAAGTATTTGGCTCTAAAATAAGTGGAGATAAACACTTAGATAGGTAGAAAAAACTAGCTTGAAAACTCACTTCAAATCTTGTTCAAAACAGCCCAAAACAGCCCCATATAAATAGGCTCCAAAAATTAGCCGTTGGGGATAACTCAGCAGACTTTTCTGCTGTCAGTCGACCACCCGATCGACCGGCCAACGGTCAGATTTCTGACCGTTGTGCCATCGGTCGACCGGCCGGTCGACCGAGGCCTGGATATAGAGAGCAGAAGCTGTTTGCCGGTCAACCGCCCGGTCGACCGGGGCCAGATCCAGAGAGCAGAATTCTCTGGCGGTCGACCGGGTCGGTCGGACGGCCCTCCAGCCAAACAGGGATGTGCACGTTTGTGCACATCGGTCGACCGCCCGGTCGACCGACCTCTGGCTCGGTCGACCGACAGAAGGCCAGAGCACATGTTTTTAAGGATTGCAATTTGGTCTTTTTATCTTTAATAAAATCCCATAAATTCTCATAAATTCTACAAAAATAAGTTTATTGATACACTTTGATATACAAACATGTTTGATTAAAAATCAAAATATATTACAAACATTTTGAACTATTTTTGTAATATAGAAGTTTTGCTTTAAATAAAAACCTGTATTTTTTCAAAATGATTTTTCAAAACTTTTTCAAATACAAAAACAAGATATTATAAACACTTTTGAAGCTTATTGTGTATAGATATGATCCACGACACATATATAATGTACTTTTTGACAATAAGCTCTAAAATAAGTTTTGATAAAATACATGTATATTTTGAAGCTTAAAAACCAAACCCGTATTTTCCAAAATGAAAACTCTTTTATGAAAACACATATAAATCTTGTGTGTGAGTGTATATGAACTTGAGCAATCCACCAACTAATCTATCCTTTACATTTTATCTAAAAATAAAATCTTGACTTACAAACATGATACAAGTCTTCTTGGAAATCTTCTATTTGTAAATCTTCTTCTCCTTCTTGACTTGGTCCAAACCTTGATCCATGAGCTAGACTCCTCTTGAGTACTTGATGCAATCTTAATGCGTAAGCTCTTGAATCAACATGTGATGGCTCCAAAACTTGACTTTGAATCTTTTATTGAAGCTAAACACTTACTAAGATCTTGATCAATTATCTAAGACTAATTAAACACAAGATCATTAGTATTATAACTATATGAGTTAATCATCATCAAAACTAGAGTGATGGGCCTTCGGGCCAACAGATGTGATGATGGTTTAAAAACTAAAGATGTCTAAGCATAAATGAAAAATAAGAAAAGCAAAGAAATTATGAGAAAATAAAAATTAAAAGAGTACTAACCTTGTGTGAAGATCAATTAAAGAAGGTGATGAAGAAATAATCTAAGAGTTTGAGATGAAGGGAAGAGAAATATGAAAACCGGTAAACTTTTTCCTTGTCATCACCTTGATGTTTTCCTCCTCCAAATGATACTAAAAACAAAAAGAACTAATAAAAGAAAAGAGAAAAAAATATGCATAAGATTGGGATGAATTCATAGAATCAAACATGAAAGAAAAAAGAAAAAATTGAATAAAAAATAAAGAAAAAAATTAAAGGAGACTTAGGCTAAGACGGTGCACAATCTTGTAGATGAATCCTAAATTTTATTCATTAATATTTGATTACAAAACCTTCGATCTTCTTCAATCTCATATTACAACACTCAAAACTCTACTTTTTTGGCTTTTTGAGCTCTCTGGTGTTCCCTCTCTCAATGAATACAGGTATTTATAGGAAAATAGGGATAAGGGAGAGCATAGGGAGATAGGAGAAGTTGACTATTTCTGAATTTGAATCCTTCCCTTATTTTCAAACTTGACACTATTTATCCAGAATTTTTTGTGAAAATTCAATTCTAATATGTAGCTTGTTGGCAAATTGATTGCTAAATATGACTTATCAAACGATAGAATTAGAAAAAATGATTAACATAAGAATTATAGCTCTTTAAGTGCTCTTTCTGAATCATCTTGAATCATCAGATTTGAGTTTTAGTAGAGAAAGTTATGATTAAAATGCTAAAATATATTTAGTCTGAATTCAAATCTAAATTGCTTCATCTCATCCATTGATCTTCTCTCTATCCATTTATCCTCCGCGAAACCGATAGGGTCTTAAAAATTTATTTTTTGAATTTTAATAGTATTATCTTATCTGGTAAATCCAATTCCAGATAAGATAGCCTCTAGATCCTCTGAATTTGAGATCCTCATTTGATTTGAACTTTTGGATTTATTTGGATAGGATTCAAACTTATCTTTTCTTTGTCATATTCTGCATTGATTAGGACATTAGGACATATGAGTTTGTAGAAATTATTACAGAATGAATGTAGGAATGCCATAATAATTAAGTAATATCTATGTCTAAACATACCCTCACACTTATTTTTTCTTGTCCTCGATCAAAACAAAACTAACTTAAGGTTTTTATTGGACCATGTTCGCAGTTACGGATTGCACTTAGCATGTGCAGTAAGCCTTTAAACCTCTATATTACCCCTAGAGGAGGAGTTGCAATCACCTGAGGATTTTCAGTGGATTACACCCACAAAATTTATAAAGAAAAGAAACAATTTGTTCGTATTTCAAAAATGCATTTTGAAAAGAAGAAGAAATATTTGAAGTGTTTTTTATAAGTATTAAGCAACTTGTAAGTTATAGAGGCATCGAATTATTCATCCCTAGACTTAGCCTCTATTCAAAAATTTATTATCAATTAAGGTTAGAATAAAATTGTATTCTTATCTAGTCTATTATTTTACCTTAAGTCATATGCATCTTGTGACCGTGAATATTTTGACTAAGGGTTCTTCAACTCTAACTCTTATGCCTTATTTATGTATATATTGGTGATAATATTTCTTAGCTTTCTTAGGCTGTCTGATTTGCCCATGTAATGAGTCTTAGTCGGTGACTCCCAACCAGACGATTTTAGGGCACCGGGTGAGAAAATACCCTAAGGACTTAGGACTCGAGCAAACAAGGCCATAAAACTAAGAATTTATTTGGTGTATGAACCACTTTTAGGCGTGAATAATCATACTTTATGAGGCACAAAAATCCAGCTTAATCAGAGAATTCTTATTATATATAAAATATTTTTTCTTTTTCTTTTTTTCCTTCTTTTTTTTTGGCATAAGAATCTTTATTTTTGAACCTTAAGTATATAAGTATATAAAAGATGCATATTTTATCATGGTAAAAATCAATACTAGATTACTTTTTCAAATTTTCTTCTTATTCCTAGAAATTAAACAAATATTTTTATTTCAACCAAGTATAAGAAATCCTAATTTTGATTCTCCTATTCCTTAAAATTAACTTAATTTCTTACAAAAAAGGTCAAAATATTGTTTCACTTTTCAAAAAAAATTTTTAAGAATTTTTTTTATATACATACAAATAAATAGAAAAACCTATGTTAAAACCCACCCCTACACCTAAATTTTACATTTTTCTCAATGTTAAATTGTATGCTCATTGTGCTAGCATTGAAAATGAATAAGGTGAGGTGTAGATAATACCTTGGAAGCTGCAATAAGCATATAAGTTAGGGGGTAAGAGTAAAATAAAAAGATGAAGGCACACCCTCAAATCTGGATAAAAGCATCTCCCTATAAAACAGAAATAGAAACTCTAGAAAAGAAAAAGAAAAAAAATAATAAAAATAAACTTTCTATAGAAAACAATATCTCTGGGCTGCCTCCCAGCAGCACTAAATTTAACATCTTCAGCCAGACGCAATCACATGTCACTCAACCTCTATGTATGGCCTTCCGATGTTGGACCAAAAAATTGAACAGTTTTCTTGTGTGGTCCTTGAAGCGAGACAATGGTACATTCGAGAATGTTGAAATATGTATCGAAGATTTTCCAATTTGAGTGTAAAATTTCTTGAGTAATGTGGCATAGGCAGACAATCATTTAATCACATTTAGGAGTGGAATATTATTTTTGACAAGGTTGATATCTTCTAGCACTTCATCCATCCTAGTTTTACTCTAATCTAAATGGAAGGGCTGATCCAGACATTTGGGAAGTATTCACGGGGTTCATCAGAAGCCTCAATAGTCATCTTAATTTGTGATCCCATTAAAAATTCATAAGGAGAAACCGATTCTTTTTTGTTTTGCTGCCTAACAGTCTAACGGTAGATTCTAAAAGTGTGTCAATTTTAAAATCATCTACTTGACCTTGGTCCTCTTTGTCTGTTTTATTGACCTCAACTCAGTTTTTAAAAGATTGATTATTAGATGGCTCATCAAAAGTGAAGATACTCAAATTAAATTTTCTTTTTTCAAAAGGAACTTTATACTTGAGCTTCTCAACACATGTCTTCTCAAAACTCTCATCTTTAAACAATTCTTCAAGAAACATAGGCTCATCATCCACACATACATCCCCAATATTATGATCAACATGCTTCGAAGAAGTTGTGTGCATTACCAAATCATCCTTAATCAATCCATCCAAAAATATTGAATCATCATCAAAGAATTGTTCAATTAGTGGCTCATGGCAAGACGGGGTGTCAAGCTCATGGATATCTTCAGCATCCTGTTCAAACTCTTTAATTTGATTTAAGTGAAATGTTGAGGGTACTGGTTCAAGATTTGAGTCAACATGTGGTGTGGACTCTTGTGGTATATCCAATTGATTCACTTAATAGCACTGATGGAACTCTTGAGTTTGATCTATAATTGGAGTTGAAGTAGGTTGATTGAGATAAGTCACTATTTCATCAAAATGCATATCTCTGCGAGCACTTCTCTCGATTAGCTCTTAATTAATTTCATTGTTTTGAAGTATATACTGTTGCATGATTTTTATACTTTTGTCTAATGTGCTATGCAAATCCTCATGTTTATTATCATATCCCGAAGATGAAAGTGATGGTTCAGTGTAGGACCAATTTGATTGATATAATTGATCCCATGAATATTGAGAATAATTCGAACTCTCAGAATTAAAGTTGATGGATAGGGTTCGTTCGTAGGTCCTTGAAATGTGTCAAATTGATTTTGACCTAGTCCTAATGAATACCCTATTGAAGGACACTGTTCTGAAGGATGAGATGAATCATAACAGTGATGGCATCACATGAGAGGATGAGATGAATAAGATGGATTGGTTGTATCCATGAAAGCTCAGAGGTGAGGATGATGGATGAGAACGAGGAAATAACCTATCATGATAATAGTTGTAAACATCTTGATTTGGATAGGCCATGGGAGGGAATAATTTCAAAATGATAGAAGGATAGAGGGATGAATGAAAATTGATTTTTAAATTGATTTTTTCTTTTTTTTTGTTGCACATACAAATGACTCAACTAATAATTGCAATCAAGTATTTTCTTTATCTTGAATTTAATTTAAAAGTTATTAGTTTTTCAACCACCAATCTTAAGAGAACAGAATTCTCCCTAATTAGACAGCTCCAACTGGGTTAGACAGATTGTGGACGACCGGTTAAAGCCGTCAACAAGTGACTCGGTTCTACCCCCAGGCTGGGCGCTTACTAATTTCAGCCACCCTTTCTTAGACAAGAAAGTCCATTGGTCCTTCTTCTACGTCGGCACCGTCGCAGTGGCTAAGTCACCCTTTTTAGATAAGAAAACCCTCTCTCTCTCGAGCTTGAAAGTAATCATCAGAGTATTTCCAAAATGAATCCACTTAGTGAGCTCGAATTCCTAGTGGTCAAGTTTCTAATTAATTTTAAATTTAGTTCAGGCTTGGAAACTTATATGCGGTTGTGATTTTTGAGCCAAGAAACGGGTGATGAAATTCTGACTTTATGTGAGGGGGGACAGCTCTTAAAATCTTTTTATGTAATATGCATTAATGCAGCATATATTCAATCAATGAACACCACTAAAGCCCCACTAACAGGAGAATCGTTGGTGGAGTTAGAAAATACTAACCTTTCAGATGACTCTGAAGCAATCAATTTTTTTAATTTTATTTTAGCAAAGCAATTGTCATAAGCAAGCAAGCTTCATTCTTTTGTGCAATTCTTCAATTGTTCGTGCAATATCCCTGCAAAAGGCAAATTTGAAATTAAACCTTAGGGATGGAAAAAAATAATTAAAAAAATATTTTTTTTGATTTTTTGATTTAATTTCTAAAAAAATAATTTTTTAATTAATAATTTTTTAAAATTTTAATTTTTAAAATATTTTTTTGAAAAACTAGAAGAAGATTAATCGTTGATTTTTTAAAAACTAATATTTTCACAAGTCCCCGACAATGGTGCCAAAGACTGTTCGCAGTTCTAAGTTCATGAAGAAATCTATTGTTATTAAACCACGTACAAGTTATGAAACCTAAACTTCCTAGAATCTTTTTAGCAAAGTATGTAGTGGCAAATAAAGGATCGAATCTATAGAGATTTGTTTTTTAAAATCTAAGTTTTTCATAAAAATCTAATTTTTTCTTAAAAATCTAATTTTTATCTTACTCTAGTTGAGAAATCCTTTGAAGGAAGGTGTGATGATTTTAAAAACTAAAAATGTCTAAGCATAAAAGAAAAATAAGAAAAGCAAAGGAACTAAGAGAAAACAAAAATTAAAAGAGTACTAACCTTATGCGAAGATCAATTAAATAAGATGATGAAGAAATAACTTAAGAGTTTGAGATGAAGGGACGAGAAAGATGAAAACGGTGAACTTGTTCCTTGTCATCGCCTTGATATTTTTCTCCTCCAAACGATGCTAAAAAAAAGACTAATAAAAGAAAGAGAAATGAATATGCATAAGATTAGGGATGAATTCATAGAATCAAACATGAAAGAAAAAGAAAAGAATTGTATAAAAAATAAAGAAAAAAATTAAAGGAGACTTAGGCTGAAGACGGTGCACAATCGTGTAGAAGAATCTTGAATTTTATTCAATAATTTTTTATTACAAAACCCTCGATCTTCTCCAATCTCGCATTACAATGCTTAAAACTCTCCTTTTCCTAGTTCTTCAGATGTCTGGTGTTCCTCTCTATAAATGAATACATTTATTTATAAAAAATAGGGATAAGAGAGAGCATAGTAAAATAGGAGAAGCTGGCTATTTCTGAATTTGAATCCTTCCCTTATCTTCAAACTTAACTTGATTTATTTAGAATTTTTATTTAATTCTGTTCTGCAGCTTGTTGGCGCGTTGATTGCTGGATATGACTTATCAAAGATAGAATTAAAAAAAGTGATAAACATAAGAATTATAGCTCTTTAAGTCTTCTTTATGGTTTATCTTAAATCATCAAATTTGAGTTTCGGTAGCGAAATTTATGATTAAAATGCTAAAATATATTCAGTCTGAATCTGAATCTAAATTGCTTCATCTCACCGTTGATCTTCTCTCTATCCATTTATCCTTCGCAAAACCGAGAGGCTCTTCAAAAATTTATTTTTTTTGAATTTTTATAATATTATCTTATCTGGTAAATTCAATCTTCAGATAAGATATCCTCTAGATCCTCTGAATTTGAGTCGATCCCCATTTGATTTGAACTTTTAGATTTATTTGGATAGGAATCATGCTTATCTTTTCTTTATCATACTCTGAATGGATTAGGACATTAGGACATATGAGTTTGTAGAAATTATTATAGAATGAATGTAGGAATGCCATAATAATTATGCAATATATGTGTCCAAACAGGTATGGATAGGAATAAAAAAGAGAAGAAAAAATACTATTAATATCAAAGAATAATAGTAATAATAGTTAACCACATAATAACAATAATAATAAACACCAATAATAATAATTACAATAACTATAATAATACCAATAATAATAGTATTTAATCATAGCAATATTAATAATAAACACTAATAATAATTAATAATACATATTAACCATAATGAAATAATGGTAGTAACAATTAAATACGATGATGGCAAATATAAAAATAATAGTAATTAGTAATAACAATATTAAAAAGCAATAATGATAATAATAATAATAATTAAGAATAATAACAATAATAAGAAGAATAATAGCAATAGTAATATCAACAATAAGAATATTATCTAATAATAGTTAGTAATGCTAAATATACATATAAGGCCAAATTACCATTTACTATCTTAAAAAAAATTTGTATATTTAATAATAATAATAATAACTATAAATCAAGTTAATTATTAATAATAATAAAATAATCAGTGAATAAAATAATACTTTTAAAAAAAATAAAAATATAGTATTACTAATTAGGGATATTACAAGATCTACGATTGATAAACTGGAGAAGGACTTATCTTTCGAATTCGAGATGAAAAATCTTGGTGAAGCGAAGAAGGTGCTAGTCATGGAGATTGAGCGAGATTGGAAAGGTGACAAGATTGGTTCGATACAAAAGGAGTATTTGAAGAAGGTACTTTTGAAATTCAACATCAACGACGATAAGAACTTTGTAAGTACACCATTCACTCCTAATTTTAAGTTAAAAGCTACTATGTCTCCTGCTACTATTGAAGAGCGTGAGTACATGACTCACGTACCCTATGCTAGCGCGATTGGTAGTTTAATGTATGCAATAGCGTATACGAGACCTGATCTGTCACAAGTTATCTCCATGGTTAGCGAATACATGAACGATCTCGACAGGGTTTATCGGGAGGAAGTAAAGTAGATTCTACGGTACATCAAAGATATCATAGACATTGATTTGGTATTTGAGAAATATTCTACAGGTAAGCATGAGTGTATCAGATATGTCGAAGAGACCTCGACAAACTCTAGTGTATAATGGGATATGTGGTTATATTGGCCCAAGCACTGGTATGTTGATGTTCTATTCTACAGTCTACTATCGTATTATCTACTATAAAGGTTGAGTAATGGCAATGACGAATGCTATGAAGGAGGCAATTTAGCTTCAAGGGTTGCTTGACGACTTGGGTATTGATCATGATCCATTGAAGATTATTGTGATAACATGAGTGTTATCTATTTGAAAAAAAAAACCAGGTGTATTATGCAAGAATGAAACACATTTATGTCAAGTTCCACTTTGTTCGGGAGATTCTCGAGGAGGGTGACATCGAGTTACAAAAGATTCACATGAAGGAGAATCCCGTCGATATGCTTACCAAGGTTATTCCAGGAGTGAAGTTTGCACATTACAAGGAGTTTCTCCATATCCTTCCAATTGCTTGAGCTCGATGGAGCTCGTTTGGATGAACTACGGATGGCTTGATCCCCTGGGCAGGGGGTACGTAGGCAACCATATTGGTGCAACCCATTGGAATCGACATTGTGTTCGGCTCAGATTTGAGAAATCTTCACCAAGGTGGAGAATTATGAGGAAAGACTGTAAAATCTTATTAGTAGAGTTTTCTAACTCATTGGAAAAGATAGCACGAAGATCGGAGTTCAAAGACGCATAGTAGAAGCCCGAGCCATGGCTGAAGACAGAGGGTCAGTCGATGGCCGGTCGACCGACAATGCGCAGAACGTGCACTTGGAGAATCAAGATAGGAAGATCGCACGGCCGACCGTTCAGAAGACAAGTTGTGACTCTGCACAACTAGCGATCGACTACATAAAGTACAAGTTTTGTACTACAGGAGAGTGGTTGACCGCACATCGGATCTGGGCAGTTTTCTGTTATGTTTTGACTTTGTTTCTGATCCGAATTCAGATCTGTTGATTTTTTGCTTTAGGAATTCTCTGGTTATATTAGAGGGTTGTTGTCCCCATTGATTGTATCATGTAATTGTTGATTAATAAGATCTCTCAACCTTCTTCCCCGAGGACGTAGGCAAATTGTCAAATCTTGTTAAATTTGTGTGTTCTCTCTTCTTCCTCTTTGCTTGATTTGTTCATGCTAAATGATGACTATTCTCTGATGTGTTGCATCCTCTAATGGGTTTTCTCCCAACATTCCTTATGTATAATACTGAAGTTACAAACACCAACTCATTAACTAACATGTATATATGTAATAGTTACCTCATGCATGTAGTAGTTAGTTACCAATAAGCTAAGAAATCATTGAAATGAACATCTGATACAGAAGATTTTGATGATTGGAGGCCAAATAAGAGAGTATTTAGCATTATATAGTATATGTTACGTAAAATGAAAGATTACAAATTACTAGAAGAAACGGGAGGTCTGGCCATTGAGGAAATTTCCCTCTATGATGCATCTAAAACATCTCACATTATTTTTTACAATCTGACTGCATATATTATCTTCTTCCTTATTTAAAATATAGGCATATTAAAAATCATAGAGTTTAGACTTCTTTTACTCATTGAAGAAATGGTCATATTTGTTCTATTGTTGAAAACTATTAATTTTGCAACTATTTTATACATGGGTAAACGAAAGTATTCACTCATGATTCTTTATCAATATATATCTTAGGCCATAAAAAAATAATGCATGGTCAGATCGGGAAAAATAGTATATTATACAACTATTATTATCCTAAATTAAATGTACCAGAATCATTTACATGTATTTTTAGTTCTATTAGCTTTATGTGGGTGAAATTATCCATTTTGAACCTACTTATATCTATTTTGAATTTTGCTTTTTATTTTAGAATGAGTTGCATGTATTTTTTTTTTTATTATTATGCTAGCTCTTTGTGATTATTTTGGATCTAATCTTAATTGCTAAAGTGGATGGTATGTTTATTTTACAAAATGTTAATCCTTCATTTTACATTATGAGTTATATATTATTATCTATTTTGGAACTAATTCCATATACTGCTATTTATGCTAGAACTCTCTGTTATATATCTTGGATCTAACCTACTTGTTACACTTACTTTTATTTTGCAATTAAATGCTAACCTTTTATTTACATTAATATAAAACATATGTTATTATTTAATAGCTAATATATTACCCGAACGGACCCTTGACCTCAACCTGCATTGTGACGAGTAAGATATGAGTCCTTGTATGAAATACGTTACCCATTAATCAAGTGGGTGCAATGTCTTTATACACATTCGAGCTTGAACTTGGACTTTTTTCTGGTCTAGATCCAACATTGTTACCAGTGGTGAAACGAAGGGGGGTCAAGGGGGTCACTTGACCCCAGGGCTCTACCAAAACTACATGCCACTTTAATCATATGCCCCCAAGCACTCGGGCCTCACTCACACTCTAGTCCATTCCTCTTTTTCAGTCTCACCTCATATGTTGATTGATTTATTCCCTAAAAGCTCATATTTGACTATGCAAAAAAATAAGATGAAAATAACATTGAGTATTCCTCTATTTGTAGCAATTAATATTTTTATTTTTACTTGCCTATAGCTACTAGCATCATCAATATCTTTCATTCGAATTATGATACATATGCAAGAAGTAAACAATATGTGTATTGTTAATCTAAGTGTTTAAAGCCTAAAAAAATTCAATAATAAGAGGAATTAGTGTTTATTTAAGTTTTATTGTAATGAAATAATTCTTGATATGTACGAATCAATGGTTTTGAAATTTTATAATTGTGTCAACTAAACCACTTCAAGCAGCCGAATGATGTGCCTTCCCCCTGTTATGAGGAGTTTTTGTAATAATTTTAGGTGTCTACATACACATATACATAAATCATATAGATATAGTAGCGGAAGCATACCTCTTTCATGCGAAAGATTTCTCCTCAAAAGAGCATTTTTCTTGATAATAGAAGAAACTACAACGAACTTTTGAGAATCCTTCGTTATAATTCACAATCCAAGAAGAATAAGCAACAATTGTTGGAGGATTGTAGAAGAGATGTTGCAAATAGTTGCATGTAGAAAGAGAGGACTTGGCCTCCTTATATTGAGGAGGTCATCCCTAATCCTAACCTTATAGAAGTATCATAATCTCTCGATAGATCTTGTTCATCGATTCGATCCATTGACCCATATTGAATGTTCTACCAGACCACTTCAGATTAGGAATAGGCCAGCCTCTTAGGCTAGGCCTAAACTCTAATTTGTCTTTGGCTTGGGCTTGGGTCCGTCTTTCTTATGAGTCGACCCAGCCAAGTCTAACAGTTTGTAACTATTATTTTCTTTTTGGAGAGAATTTTTGTAATTATTGATATTATTGTAGTTTCTTAATCAAAAATGGATACCCTTCCTGTTTCATTAAAGAATAAGTATTGAAATATACACTCAAATTTGTGTAAGAAAATAGTACAATAGAAAAACAAACTACAAATTCAATAGAGAGAACAAACATCCATGTAGGTATTTGTATAAACTTTGTTCGTTGGTCCCTTTCACGCATGTCGGCTATTGCCATCGGCTATGGCCTACCATCAGCATTATCTCCCGCATCATGGACACCCAATGTTGCATGCATCATAAACACCGCTGCAACTGGGACTAACCATCTCTAAGAGTCATTATGCGTCCATTGATGCCACACACATGACACCACGATCTCGAGTCTAACTATGTGCCGCCAATGCAACATTAGATGGTAGTCACATCTACTGCAACACGTGCGTAGATTCTGTCACTTAAGAGTTCTAAAAGTTCTTTTTAGAAACAGAAGTAAAAAAGTTATCTAACCCCCCCCCCCCCCCCCCCAAAAAAAAAAAAAAAACCCACCTCCAAGTCCTGGCTACTGATTGTTACCCTTGAGGGGTCGGGTCCAGGTGTGGACACGTTGTACTCCGGCTTAGACCCGATAGCAACCCTGGTGACAATCAATTATGTGAGTTTATGTCATGCCCCGCTTCTCAAAATACGCGAAAACAGAGTCGCGACGAAGGTCGGCGACGTATGTACACGAGGAAAATACCCCACGCACAAACACTAAGCCTAAAATAACTTAACAAGCTATAAATCATTATGGTAAATCAATATCACTATAATGTCACATATAAATATCTAATACAATGATAGAAGATGAATAAAAGAAAGAAATGACAACGGAATGTGATATAGATAGAATAAGAAAATAATATGAACAAAAGAGCAGGATCACCGATAATCAAGGAGAGAGATTCCAGCTCCTTGTAACGCATGTAATCCTCTCCGAACACCTGATCAGCAGTAAATAGCCACAAATCTGGATATATAAATCCAGGGAGTTAAAACTCCTAGTGAATGTGTAAGAATAAACTGGAAAGATGCAAATACATATAAATGTGACATATGATATAAACTGGAATATGAAATAGCATGAATAAAGTAAATAAACACAATGTGGATAGCACACAATAGGTTGTATGTCCAATCAGGTATCCAATCAGGTATCTATCACGATCTATATAACAAGCGGGTAGAGTCGGTCAATACTAGAATCAGATGTCCAATCAGGTCAGGTGTAACATCGAATGTCCAACATACATACATATATCAGGTAAAGACAATCAATTATAGTACATTATGAACAGTTTATTATTATTATGTCAGCGAACACCAATTGCCACCTGTAATAGACGCTTCCCATACTATGTCTATCACACGTGTCAATCGGGGTCCTAAGTTATTAAAACTGATCGGTTGGAGACATTGTCCATATTTTAGGTGAGTCCCGTATATATCCGGGACTACGGCCCAGACTCCTAGTGCTGAACCAGGTCCTACCGCTAGGTAGTCAGGAACATGTATAACAGGAACAAGAACAGGACGGGATGCCGCCACCCCACAGGAACCCTGCAGTGGAACCCTCTTTCGGCTGAGCAACCTATATCCTAGGTCCACCTAAAATACAGACGCTGTCTCCTCCATCAATTTTTCAATCCCAGTATAAGTTATTTAATATCATGTAATTAGTTTATCAGGATTATTTAATGTGCATGTTACTTAGATTACTGGGATAACTCGGTGATAGCCACGGTAATGACGCCAACATGTGTAATCAGGATACCAGTATAATAGGATATATAATGTCAGTGAATAGGATACCAGTATAACAAGATATTTAACAAGTATAACAGATGGTGTTGTTACCGTATACAATATTTTCCCAGCAATTATGGTAACATGGACATTATAATTATCAGGTAGATGCCAAGTATAATCAGTCTAGTTTTTCAGGTAAATCATGACATTCAGAATAAATAATGACCTGCTGGCATGAATAGAATAATCTGGCAAAAAATTTAATCAACTCACATTCCAAAGTCATCGATATAACCAAGTCTCAATATATAATATATACTCATCTATATTCAACAAATCATCACTATCCAATCTTAATTAAAATCATTATAGACTCTCACTTCCATTAAATTCAAACACAAGATCTAGAAATCTAAGTAACTAGTCAATTATGCATATACATGCCACTAGGTCAAGTCAAACCAATTTACATATACTCCTCAACCCAAGATCAACTCTAACACAATCGAGTCTTCTAACAAATCCATGTCCAATATCTCGTTCTTTTAATAAAGAATCTCCAAATTAATTAATCATCAATATCTAACAAAACTTTCTCCTGTTTTACCATCAATAAGAATAATCAAATCTATTGATAATGCCACTCAAATATCACTCATATAACTACCATCATGAACCAGTCAAATCCAAGATCTAAATATAATTATAGTTTAAGTTACATCACTAATAGTTTCAATCCGAATCAAGATAATAACTAAGGAGTGGGACATCCTCAAGCTATATAAAATCTAGAAAGTCTTTGTATTCAACCTCGATATCAATAAACATCATTACTCAGATAATTTATCAGTGAATAGATCCAAATAAAATACTTATAACTAATAATCTAAAATTAGTATTATGTGATAGATCAAAATCAAGGTAAGGTATTCATGTAAATCTCAAGTTGAAATCCAAGCATCAAGAGGAAACAATCTCCTAAATAAGGTAACATCTTTTTTTAATCCATCCTCATTGTCCAAATGAATTTCCATCTAAAATATCATCAAGAATAAATGTCCGATAACTAACTCAAATAAATATACTATTTATCTATAAATGTGAACCTTTAACCTCAATCACGAACCAATCAACCTCAAGTTCAATCAATTTATATTCTATGATTTCTCATAACTAGGTCAATTATAAGATCAAATCTGGTTTAAAGTATACCACAACTAATCATGCATCAACAGTGGTAGACGACTCCACATGAAATGATGTAAATCAACTAAATAAATAGTGTTAGTACTCAAAGATGTCTCATGAAGGAATATCGATAAACATTCTGAAATAATAAATTAGATAGTCAGTGAAATGATACAAGTAACTGATAATAACAAATAAGAAAATGATGAAAGAGTAAACACTCCCAAATATCATCTCAGTAAATTTTAGTAACATAATTACACAACAATATAAAATTATTTATCACAAAATTCTTGTTTGACTAAGGAGGAAAAGAACACTCACGACAAAATTAAATAAAATTATACAAAGAAAAGAACACTCACAACAAAATTAAATAAAATTAAACAAAGAAAAGAAATACTCACAAAAAAATTAAATAAAATTACATAAAGAAAAAGAAACACTCACTTGAACTCGATTCTGAGTCTAAAGCACTAAAATTATAAGGCCTCGATAGATCTACATAGTTCATTTCAATAAAAATTGTTAGAATTTTAAAAGGGTGTTTTACTTAAGAGTTTTAAGAAGTTTTAATCTTAATTAATTAGTTTGAGGGTTAGTAATATGGTCCTCTGGATCTAATAAATTTAGTAGATTTAGCTTAAACAATTTCTAATTTTTTTGTTGGATTTTTAATAGACTTTAAGCCATTGAAATGCTTAATGGGTCTGAATTCACATTAAGAAAAATGGTTTTAAAGTGGGTGGTTTGAGTTAATTTATATTGGTTTTAGTCTAAAATTTTTATCATAGAAAGTAGAAGAATTGTAGAGTTGTTCATATTTTTTCTCAATTTTTTCTTTTTATTTTTAGCTAATTATTTTTTCTTTGCAAATTCTTCTTTCTTTCTTTCTTTCTTCTTTTTTTAATACATATGTCTTTATAAGCCCAAGCCGAGGTTGGACCAGGCCAGGCCTGGTCTAGAAAATTTTCTAACTTTTTCTTTTTTTTTTATAGGGCCCAAGGGCCCTGGCTGTGGCCCAGCCGGTGGCCTGGGTTGCACAGGCCGAGCTGCTCTCGGCCTGGCCGAGAGCAGCGACCAGATTTTTTTTATTTTTTTTGGGAAATCCATTGTTAAAAATTCTGAAAAAAATATGTAAATTAAAATTATGAGTTGGTATATCTTCACATGTATTTTGTTGATTTTAGATTCGGTTTTGTTGTATAAAAAATATTCACGGAGATCTTGTATAGACATGATTTTTAATAAACTATTTATATCAAATAAATTTTGAGAAAATAAATTACTTACTTGGATTGATCTCCCCTAGCATATTCCTCGATTTCTGCACTTCAAGATCCTTTTGTTCATGCTCTGCTTGAGGAGAAAAGAAAGAAGGAGGTGAGGAGAGTTGGGTCATGATTTTTTCTTTGAAGGTAGAAAAAAAAGTAGTTTAGGCTTTTTATAGGTTATTAGGGATTTTAGAAATCAAAATTTCAGTTGGGTTCAAATTGCTTGATTTAGTAGTTAGGATTAGGATGGTTTTTGTTAAGATTTAGATTAGGATTATTTAAGATTTATGAAAAAGATTTGATAAGATAAGATTTTGATTAGGATTGGGATTGGATTTTGGGTTAATGGGTAAGGATCTCAATGGTAATGGGTTATGGGTTAGGAAAAGAAAAAGATATGAATAATAATAATCAAAAAAGAAATAGTACTAATAATAATAATAAAATTTTCAACATTAAATATTATCTAATAATACTTGATATAAACACTACCATTAATAATAATGACTAAAACAATACAATAAGAATAAGAATAATAACAATATCATATTAGCAATAATAACAACTACAATAATAATAATAGTAATGGAAAAATACTAGCTAGTAATTTAAATAATAATACTTAATAATGCTAAATATAAATTTAAGGCCAAAATACCATTTACTATCTTAAAATAATTTGTACTATAAATTAAGTTAATAAATAATAATAAAATATTCAGTAAAATAAAATAAATACTTTAGAAATATGAAAATATAATATTTTAGACCAGAGATATTACATTCTAACCGCCTTATAAAAATTTCGTCCTCGAAATTTCAACAAAGTAGGGAAATAATAAAAAATCAGATTCAAGAGAGAAAACAAACAAGCTTCCACGTCACTTCTGAACACATTAAAACTTCACCACGCTTCCGTTGCGCTCTGATCTCTATAACCGGCTTCAAAATGGAGTGATCAAATTCAAGAGGCAAAATCAGGAAAAATAGAATCGAAAAGAGGATAGGAATCAAGATGGAACCCAGATTACTCTAGAAAAGAGTTGGAATCAGGGATATCAATAGATCAAAGAGATGGATATCAAAGGGTGGACGGTCAATTCCAAATGGACTTAATATCAATTGTGTGAATCTTATATGTTTATTGCAGTATAAATATAACTTGTCTAAAGTAACCAGTAAGAATTAGGTCCTCCTTGAGTAAACCTGGCTCTGATACCAAGAAAATTCTGTCACGCCCTGCTTCCCAAAATACGCGGAAATGGAGTCGCGACGAAGGTCGGCAACGTATATACACGAAAAATACCACGCACATACGCTAAGCCTAAAATAACCTGAACAAGTTATAAAATCACTATGGTAAATCAATATCACTACAATGTCATATATAAATATCTAACACAATGATAGCAGATGAATAAAGGAAAGAAAGGTAACGGAATGTGATATAGATAGAATCAGGAAATAACATAATAAAAGAGTAGGAATACCGATAATCAAGAAGAGAGACTCTAACTCCTCGTAACGCATGTAATCCTCTCCAAATACCTGATCAGTAATAAATAGCCAAAATCTGAATATACAAATCTAGGGAGACAGAACTCCTAGTGAATGTGTAAGAATAAACTGGAAAGATGCACATAATATAAATGTGAACATATGATATAAACTGGAATAAGAAATAGATGAATAAAGTAAATAAACAGTAATGTGGATAGCACACAATAAGTTATGTGTCCAGTCAGGTATCCAATCATGTGTCTATCATGATCTATATAAGAAGCGGGTAGAGTCAGTCAATACTAGAGTCAGATGTTCAATCAGGTCAGGTGTAACATCGAATGTCCAACATACACACATATATCAGGTAAAGACAATTAATTACAGTACATTTTGAACAGTTTATTATTATTATTATGTCAACGAACACCAATTGCCACATGGTAATAGACGCATCCCATACTACGCCTATCACACGTGTCAATCGGGGTCCTAAGTTATTGAAACTGATCGTTTGGAGATATTGTCTATGCTTTAGATGGGTCCCGTACATACCCGGGACCACGACCCAGACTCCTGAATCAGGCTCTACCGCTAGGTAGTCAGGAACATGTATAATAGGAACAGGAACAGGAACAGGACGGGGTGCCAGGCACCCTACGGGAACCCTGCAGTGGAACCTTCTTTCGGCTGCGCAATCTATATCCTAGGTCTATCCAAAATACAGACGCTGTCTTCTCCATCAAATTCTTCAATCCCACTGTAAATTGTTTAATATTATGTAATTAGTTTATCAAGATTATTTAATGTGCATGTTACTTAGATTACTGGGATAACTCGGTGATAGTCACGGTAACGACGCCAACATGTGTAATTAGGATACCGTTATAACATGATATATAATGTCAGTGAACAGGATACTAGTATAACATGACATATAATAAGTATAACATGAGGGTGTTGTTACCGTATACAATATTTTTTCAGCAATTATGGAACATGGACATTATAATTATCAGGTAGATGCCAAGTATAATCAGTCAAGTTCTTCAGGTAAATCATTATATTCAGAATAAGTAATGACCTGCTGGCATGAATAGAATAATCCGAAAAATATTTAATCAACTCAGATCCCAAAGTCATCATATATCCAAATGTTAATATATATAAAATATTACTCATTTATATTTAACCAATCATCTCTATCCAATCTTCATTAAAATCATCATACACTCTCACTTCCATTAAATTCAAACACAAGATCTAGAAATCCAAGTAACTAGTCAATTATGCATATACATGCCACCAGGTCAAGTCAAACCATTTACGTCTACTCGTCAACCCAAAATCAACTCTAACACAATCAAGTCTTCAAACAAATCCAAGTCTAATATCTCATTCTTTTAATAAAGAATTTCCAAATTAATCAATCAACAATATCTAACCAAACTCTCTCATGTTTTACCATCAATAAGAATAATCAAATCTACTGATAATGCCACTCAGATATCACTCATATAACTACCATCATGAGCTAGTCAAATCGAAGATCTAAATATAATTATAGTTTAAGTTACATCACCAATAGTTTCAATCCGAATCAAGATAAAGACTAAGGAGTGGGACATCCTCAAGCTACGTGAAATCCAAAAAGTCTCTGTACTCAACTCGATATTAATAAACATCATTACTCAGATAATTTATCAGTGAATAGATCCAAATAAATACTTACAACTAATAATACAAAATCAGTATTATGTGATAGATTAAAATCAAGGTAAGGTATTCATGTAAATTTCAAGTTGAAATCCAAGCATCAAGAGGAAACAATCTCCTGAATAAGGAAACACCTTTTTTAATCCATCCTCATTGTCCAAATGAATTTCCATCTGAAATATCATCAAAAATAAATGTCCGATAACTACCTCAAATATATATACTATTTATCTATAAACATGAACCTTTAACCTCAATAATGAACTAATCGACCTAAAGATCAATCATTTATATTCTATGATTTCTCACAACTAGGTCAATTATAAGATCAAATCTGGTCTACAACTAATCATGCATCAACAGTGGTAGACGACTGCACATGAAATGATGTAGATCACTAAATAAATAGTGTTAGTACTCAACGATATCTCATGAAGGAATATAGGTAAACATACTAGTATAATATATCAGATAGCCATGTGAAAAGATAAGTAACTGATAATAACAAATAAAGAAATGATGAAAGAGTACCCAAATATCATCTCAGTAAATTTAGTAACATAATTACACAACAATATAAAATCATTTATCACAAAATTCTTGTTTAACTGAAGGAGGAAAAGAACACTCACAACAATTAAATAAAATTACACAAAGAAAGAAACACTCACAATAAAATTAAATAAAATTAAACAAGAAAGAAACACTCACAACAAAATTAAATAAAATTACACAAAGAAAAAGAAACACTCACCTGAACTCGATCCTGAGTCCAAGCACTAAAATCATAAGGCCTCGTAAATCTACACATAGTTTCATTTCCATAAAATTGTTAGAATTTTAAAGGATGTTTTACTTGAAAATTTTAAGAAGTTTTAATCTTGATTAATTAGTTTGGGGGTTAGTATATAATCCTCTTGATTTAATAAATTTAGTAGGTTTAGTTTAAACCAATTTCTAATTTTTTGTTGCATTTTTAATAGACTTTAAGCCATGAAAATGCTTAACGGGTCTAAATTTACCATTAAGAAAATAGTTTTAAAGTGAGTGGTTTGAATTAATTTATGTTGGTA